>SSNR01000002.1:616674-637978 GCA_006937965.1 Callopanchax toddi
GTCCTGAAATTCTATAGCTCAGATGAATAGCTATCAGATGCCTACTGTACATCTCAGCCCCTGGATTAGTTACTCTACATATGGAGATGTAAAGATTTAAGATAGTCCATAAAAGGTGTCCATGTGAGTACATTTTTCTGAACTACCCTTCATTGACAGTGAAATCTTTTCAACCTTCAGAAATGTCCTGACAGCATTAAGCCATATAAAGGGTGGGGTGGGAGACTTCCAAAGAAATAAAATACAGCATCATGCAAGAAGGGAACAGAAAGATAAAATCTCATTTTGCTGGGGGTATATAAATAAAGAGGTGCCATCGGAACTCCGAAAATTGCAATTAGAGGATCTATTTGGATCTGAACTCCAAAAATTGCTGAAAGAATAGGAAAAAAGTAATCCCAGAATTTTTGCAACCTTGGACAAAAGAAAAACTTATGGCTTATGTTACAAGGTGAAGTTTGACACCTGTCACACTGGTCTTGAACTGAAGGAAAATCTTTTGAGAAGCGAGATTTTGAGAAATGCCATCCATCCATCCATTTTCTGTAGCCGCTTATTCCTCCACAGAGGGTCGTGGGGCAGCTGGTGCCTATCTCCAGCGGTCAAGGGGCGAGAGGCGGGGGACACCCTGGACAGGTCGCCAGTCCATCGCAGGGCCACACAGAGACGAACGAGACAAACAACCACACACCCACTCACACCTAAGGACAATCTACCAGCCCAATTAGCCTGACAGTCATGTCTTTGGACTGTGGGAGGAAACCGGAGTACCCGGAGAAAACCCACGCATGCACGGGGAGAACATGCAAACTCCACGCAGAGAGGCCGCAGAGCCGGGATGCGAACCCATGACCTCCTTGCTGCGAGGCAACAGTGCTAACCAACTGCGCCACCATGCAGCCGATTTTGAGAAATGGACTCTGTTTATTACTTTATGAATGAAATATATAAAAATTGACTCAATGTTATTCCACCATATAATCAATTTAATACACATTAAATCACATCAAATTTGAAAAGATCTTTATTTTTAAATAAAGTAGTAGATATTTGGAACAACAAACTGAGGTAGGTGAGTTTATCACAAGGCAGTTGTCGCCCTCTTGTGGCAATTATGTCAATTTCCAACAGACATTACCAACTTTTAACCAAATTGGCCAAATTAAACATAAAACCAAAATCACCCCAAACACTGACATGGGAGTAGACACATTAATACTCCCAGTGAACAAGTTAAATAAGACAAATCCCTTTTGGCTGGTCTTTTAAACACTAAAAAGCGTATAGAGACTTTTGCAAATCAATGTTCTTCTAACAATATTTTTACTTTGCTCAATAGACCCTGTGCACGAGAAAATGCTAACTTCCGGGTTTGAGACCGGATGTACTGTCTTTCGTTTCCTGTAGCTGTATTTGACGGTCAATCCTTACTGCGAAGATGTTCTACAGAATCATGTCCAAATTACGAAAAGGAAAGGATCGGGTTAAAAAATGGTTGTTGTATATCAGAGGTCGCGCTAGACTTTTTGGTTTTCCGTCATTTTGACTGATAGGGTTAAAAAATCAGGTCATAATCTATTTTTATCCATCACTTATTAATTTTAAAAATTATAATAATTACATTTTCAGTAGCATTATTACTCAAACACCGGGCCCATTTAGCACATAAATCCATAGGATTAGACACTAAATTAGTCGATCAGCCAGTCATCCTATAGAAATTTCTAAAAACTCCGTTTGGAGTCGAGCGCCTCGCAGCGAGGTGCAGCTCTGTGCGCTCCACGGGACTCTGATTACAGAATATTAACGTTCATTATGAGATCATGAGAGACAGTGAGAGAGGGATGAGGGGTTCACATATTTTTCATTGAGATACTCAGGGGAAAACCTGGCGCTGATGTTTAATGCGGACCTCCTCGCGTTTGGAGTCCAGTTCTATGTGCGTGCAGCTCGCAAAACAGATTTTGCGTGTCAACAAGCCTCCACAGCCTATGAACACTACTCTGAGGGCGCATTACAACAGGAAGTGTAGTTAATCCATATCTGATCGCGCACTGAGCACCGGATTGCAAAGGGGCATTTGAGCAGATCAGGTCTGACACCTGATGGTGGACCAGTGTTCTTCTGCTGCAGAGCGCAGGACGTCTGGATCACAGGTCTGCGCTCTGCAGCACAGAACCTCAGTCTGGGCTGCAGGTATTGGTGGAGATGCTGCACTATTTCTGCATCCTTGGTTCGAATTATTAGTGGGGACAATTCAGTGATTTCCTATGACGGTATGGATGGGCAGGCTCGTGCGCAAACCTGTCAGAATGACCGGCTCCCTTCAGATCTTTCCGTCAAAGTAAAAAAAAAAAAAACGGTTAAATACGGTAAATTTCCGGTTAACGGGACCCCTGCTATATATTTGGATTTACGATGGGGAAGGTTGTGAACACCTCATCTCTCTCTCATGAAATCATAATGAACGTTAATATTATACAGAGTCCCGCAAAGCGCACTAGCTGTGCCTCAGCTGCTGCTGCACTGCGCTCCACTCCGGAGAGTTTTTATTTCTATATGATGACTGGCTGATGGACTAATTTAGTGTCTAATCCTATGGATTTATGTGCTAAATTGGCCCGGTGTTAGATCAATCGAATCGGAACCGAACGATCTGCAGCTTCTAAACAGGTTCTCCAAACCGCGACCGTCAGTGGAGGATTACACAGCATGTAAACAAACCGTAAAAAAGCCACAGCATATACACAAATAATTTACGTTGGTAAGGGTCTCAAACTATAAGTATTGACGATGGGGAGGGTTGTGACTTACCTTCAAAATTAGATAAATCCTGTGAAATATAAAATGTGAAGCCTTTCTCTCGTTTGCTCTTTGGCGCAGGGAAAAACTATCAACAAGTCGGTGAACATCATCAACAGAAATATTAGGCAAATGCCCTAGACATCTAGAAAAATTTAAATCGCCGCTTAGTCCACTCATTTTGTCGACTTCTTCGGGAATACAAGACCGTAAATAGGGTGCGACCAGGCGAGAATATCAAACCGGAAATAATACACTGTACAGGAGTCTTCCCACCGGAAGTAGCATATGCTAACGTGCACAGGGTCTATTCATTCTTTGATTTACCCAAAGTGTCAAGAATAAAATAATGTATACAACTCTTGAAATCAATGGTCATCTGAAAAGCGTGTGGTTTAACTCAAAGGACCTGATTTATCTGAGGTCAGGAGATTTTTTTCTCTAGCAGCGCTTCAGTTTCGGAGCAGCCTCCTCGCGCTCTGATTGGCTCAGGGGGAGGTGGCCAGACTCACGGAGCAGTATCGGTGTCACACCCTCCACTCCCCCCTCTGCTTTCCCTTCTCCACTGAGCTTTATTTATATTTATTCAACTGAAGACTCGCGCGCAGCTTCTGCAGCCTATGGAATCCTTTTAATTAGTTTGCGTCTCTTTCACGTCATTGTGAGGTTAATATCAAGAGACTTAGTGGAGACTTTTACAAAGTGAGGATAAAACGGTGCTCAGTGCAACTACAGAAAATGTCCCTTTTGTTTAGACTTTCCTACTTTTACGGTATTAGACGTCCTTTAAGTACCAGCGGGGCAGAACTGCTATTTTTATCCACAGCTGCACAAAGATGAAAAAAGATAAGAGTCCTCACTCTGCTGTTATTTTGAGATACCACCAGAGGTTGAGCTGGAAACCGCACATAGAAAATGTTAAAACTAAAATGTCAAAAACTATTGCAGTATTTAATAAATCTAAACATATTCTAAATCCCTGCTACTCCTATACCACACATTGATACTACCACACTTGATTTACTGTCTGGAGGTCTGGGGAAACACCTTCAAGAGACTCATACCAAACCCATATTTTTTACTACAGAAAAGAGCGATAAGAATAATAACCAACTCTGATTACCACGCACCAACACACCCCCTGTTCATTAAACTAAATCTACTCAAATTCTCAGACCTGGTCAAATTACTATCACTATATAAGTTCACAATAAAATATTCCCAGATTGTGTCCAGAAGCTGTTCCAGGTCAAACAAACACAGTATACACTAAGGGGAGAAGGACTGTTTGTAAGGCAGAAAGTTAGAACTAACGTTAGGAGTCAGAGCTGTTCAGTAGAAGGAGTCAAACTATGGAATAGCTTGGACAATGGAATCAGGGCATGTAGCTCAGTTAAGTCTTTTTTAAAATCATACATCAAGGAGATTTTGTCTAATTATCAAAATGTAAATGATCCAGGGCTTTTAAACTGTAAATGAAAATTGTAATGTTTTAAATTGAAACAAATCCAAATGTAAATGTTATTTTGCTTTCATTTTATTTTACTTTATCATTACCGTATTTTTTTTTATTAAAATTTATTTCATTCAAATAAAAATAAAATGATAAAAAACAATAACAACAACAAAAATATATATATACATAACACAAGCAATTTGAATGAAAAGGAGCAGATAGAAGAACTTATCTTATAATTTCTGCCCCCTTTTAAACAAAAGAAAATTAACACATTCTCAGTTCAACTGTCAGACATACAGTTCATTTAAACAGTTATTTTCCAAATTACAGAGTAATCTTAGACTTTTATTTCATAACTTTTTAATACACTTGATTTAATATGCTTTCTGAATATGGTAAGAATATTTCATTTTATCCTTATTATTACTATCATTTCTTTTTTCTTTTCTTTTTTCAATTAATATTCAATGACATATTGTTAAATTTACTAGTAGATCTGTTTTCGCAGTTCTAATTTTGTTGTTTATTATTTTTATTATTACTTTTTAACAACTTATAGAAGTTTAATTATGTAAAAAGGGTAGGCATACAAAAGCTAGACATCAGTCTACAACTTTTTGGTTTCTTTATTTATTTTGTTGTTGTTGCAGTTTTGCATTATGTTATGTTTTTTATTCCTAAAAATGATCAAAATAAATAAAAATCTGAATCATATCAAATCATGTCCATTTATAACAATAATCCTATTCAGTTGCACATTTCCTTCAGTCTGAATCTAAGTGTGCTATTTTTAATGATTGTGCAGTATTTTATTTTTATATGTGGTAAATTTGCTCTTACTGTACAGTCTTTTGGTCTTTTTTTCAATTATTTACGGTAGATTACCTTTCTGTGAATCTGCATGCTTTGACTTCTCTGTCATGTTGCTGCAGTTACACCTGAATTTCCTCACTGAAGCACAAAATATTTTTTTAAATGAGCACATAGCTCCAACATTTATCTGATTTTCCTAAAAATTAAAAAACCTGTAACAGACGACAGAAAGTACTTTATACTGTCTGAAGTTTTATTATGAGGAGGTAATAAGGTAATCTAAAACTTTATATTTGACTAAATCAAATATGTTCAGGTTTGAATCCAATATTGTTATTAATAATATTAATTTAGGTATTTGTAGTGAATAGACGATCTTTGGTGAACTGTTTACAGGTGAACGAGAGAGAGCGTCCGGAAGTGACGTACGACGCTCGTGAGACTGTACCATTCTAGTAAATAGATGAACCGAGAGGCAGCAGCGGGTGGATATCTCATTGAGGAAAGCTAAACGGTAAGAATTTCTACGTTTGACTCAGATTCATCGACATTTTCTGTTTCTTTCCGAACTTAAACATGTCGCGTTTGAACAATTTGAGGAGAAACGCTCCGGTTTGTCTGACACGAAGCTTTTCGAGCCGCGGTTTGACACGACGACCCAGGACTCCTACCAGCGGCTGTTTGGACGTCCTTATCGGTGGACTTTGAGCCAGAAAATGCGCTTCTATTTAAAGCCATTTCACCTCCTGTAATTTTAATAAATATTTTCCAAAAACAGATGTGGATTAAAGCAGGTTCTTCCTTCGCAAGCGGTTAAAGGTTAAGGCTCTTATTCCCTTCATTATGTAACCAAGTGAAGGATCTTGTTGGGCTGTTTGTGCACAATGTGACTTTTTATTTCTGTGTTTTTACCAGGAGAAGCAGGGAATTATAGGGTGCTGTGTGGGTTTGCATGAGAGGAGGAGAAATTATAGTGTTTGGTGAATGAGTGTTTGTTTTGTGTTCCTAAATTGGTGTTTTTACCTATGTGGCTTAAAGGTTGGGGTTTTTTTGTATTTGCTTTTGCTATTTAATAGTCTACACGTTGGATATACCCAGTTTAAAGTAACACAGCCTAAAACAACTGTCCTTAAAACAAATCCAAGTTCAGTGAAGGTTATAATTGTTGTGTTGTGTTGAAAATCCAGTTTGTAGTTTTGCTGAGATGTAAAAAAAAAATTGTGCATCAGTGCATTTCAATGATATCTAATGGCATGTAAAAGCTTAGGTTGTTGTTGTGCTGTCCTTTTCCTTTAACTGGATTGTTTAGAATAAATTTAGAATTTGCAGAATCAGTTTAGAAAATGGCTACATCCATTTTGCTTCCATCAAAAGTGAGATGCTATGGCCCTGCTAGGTGCTAACTGATCATTTATGAGCATTTGCATCTCTATAAAAGTAAAATGTTTGGTAATTTGCTGAGTGTTTTTGAGAAAAATGACTATAAAGCAATGCTTTTGAAGTTTTCACAGATCATTTTGGAAAGGATTACGAGACAAATTCCAACTATCTGGAATAGAAGAAAATAATATTGACAGGTGAAGAAATCGTTTAAGGCATTTTCTGTTTTCTCAGTAATGAAAGTCTCAGAGAGTTCACCCTGAGGTCAAAAAGCAATGAAAGGAGAAATTACAAACACCTAGGAGCTTCATCTCAGACTACAAGCCTCATTTGATAAATGTTAAAATTCCCGATAGAATTTTGAAATGATTGAACCTTGTTTAGAAAAGCTGAAAAGAGAAAGCATCTATTCTAATATTGACATGATTTATTTGAGCAAACAAATATTTCTAAAACAACATCCTTTGAAGAGATTAGACCAAAGTAGAAACCAGATATGACACATCTGTCTCATATCAGCTGTCAGCACGGCGGTGGAGGAGTGATGATTCCAGTCATTGAGTCAGCCATGAACTCCTCTGTAAACCAAAGTATTCTGGAGTCAAATGTGAGGCCATCTGTCTGACAGCTGAAGCTCGGACCAGACTGAGTGATGCAACAGGACCGTGATCCAAAACAGCTGCAGATCCACAACAGATTGGCTGTAATAGAGGGGAGAAATTGAAGAACTCAACTGAAGTACTGTAGCAGCATCCTGTATGGAAGAGGGGATCAATAAAACCTTAAAATTACTTTTTGTTATCATGATTCTTCTTCTTTAGAATGATTTTTCAAAGCTGAATTTAGTTTAGTCTAACAAGCTGACCATGCATGATTGCTCTCTGTCACATGTGTATCTGGAAGTGTCTCGTTCTTTGTGTTTGCTGTGTAGCTGCACTCAGATCCCATCTGATACAGATCTCAAACAATCACTCATCTGTTTTTCATGAAGACTTCGTGTCACGACAGCCTCCCGGTTCGACCTCTCCTCGTTTCTGCCAACGCACTTTTGACAGCGAGTCGGCAGCGCCGGGCGTTAAATGTGTGAGCAGTGTGTGCCGTCAGCACAGCAGCATTGTGTTCCACCCTCATTGTGCTGCTGAGTTTCCAGTAAAGCGTCCACGTGGGTCACAAATGGTTTCGCCTCTCCTGTTGCTGCTGGACGGCGGTGCAGCCACAGTTCACACTCGACACCAATCAGCCAAATGTAGTCGATCCGTTAACACCGAGCTGAGAGATGCTCCTCTCAGGTGTTCTTTGTGTCGACACGCAATCAGCTAACACACAGTTTACAGCAAACCTGGGCTCGTTACGGGTTTATGTAAGCTGGAGATCAGCTGATTGTTGTCAATTTCAACATGTTGAAGTTGTTTATTTATTATAGCTGAATGAACACTTAAATAATACATAAATAAATACATAAAGGATGATGGTGGACATATTGAGAGTTGAGGTTTATATTTTAGCCGGTGGTGACGAAAATCAGTCTGCAACAGTTTTGTTTTTTCAATTAATCAGAGAAGTATTGGTATTGTCTAGGTTTTTATTTAAATAGTTAAGTAATATTCTTATGATTGCATTTTTACACCAAATATAATCTTCAATGTAAAAGGTGAAAGTGTCAAACCTTCACATCATTGATTTTAAGAGGGAGAACTGGTTTGTTTTAGCCTTAGTGTGAACTTTTTATCTAATCAAAACATCAATAATAACAAAATCTAATCCTGCTTCCTTATCTCCGCCATGCAGTTGCATCGAGAAGCACATTCCTTCATATTGGTAAAGAGGGAAACTAGTTTGTCCCGGCTCAGTTTCACTTAAGGTGCAATTTCCCACAGTGCTGGAAATACCCGGTTTGTGTGCCAAGTGTCATAATTCCCAGCTGAAAATGATTGACAGCATGTTTACTGTTAGTGAACGAGTTCTGCACGTTTTTCTCCTTTAGTTTAAATTTATAGCGTTTTTAAACCTATAGATTAAGAAGTAAAGTTCTTAGGAAGGTACTGTATGGTGAACAAACACATGGGCAACCTTTTAGAGAATTATTTTTCCATATGAGAAAAATACAGAATGAATGACACTAGTTTTCTTATTTAAGTAATTTAACCCTCAAATCCTGTCTTCTGGAATAAGTCGGTTAGCCTGGAGCTACTGATGCAACATGGTGTTTGTTTCCAGAGCACCTGCACATCTGTGTTGTTTAGTCCTGAGCATCAGCAGAGGCGTCGGAGCGGTCCTGATGCTGGCATCCGGACAGGAAGCTGTATTAATGTAATTGACATGTGTAGCAGCAGGAGCAGCCATGTAGCCTTGCAGCCGGTCTGATCTCTAATCTCGCTCCTGGATTCTCGCCTGGTCTGTTTTGGGTCGCATTAATAGCTCTGATGCTCCATCAGGCTTCTCTCTGCTGAATTAGACAAAATGAAACAATGATAATATAACGAGTAATATCCTGATCAGGATAGAAGTCTTTACAACTGGTTGCTTTTTTTCATTCCGTTTTGTTTGTCTGCAGATTTAAGATGCACTAAATACATTTTAGTTTAAAGTGACATTCATGCAACCAGAGCCTACTCAAACTCAGACTATAAATGGAAACCAGAAAGCTTCTGTGATCATAAATCACATCTTTGCTTATTCGTTTTCAGATTAGTCTTTAAAGAGATTAAGGCAGGATTAACTAAAAACACTGGTGTTGGTTTTAACTCAGGAGTTTTGTGTAGGTTTTCTCCCGGGTATGACATTATGTTGAATTACACAGATTTGCTGCAAAAAGGCAATTTTATATTTTTTAAGTAACAGAGTGAAATGATTTATGCTTTTATACACTCTGCGTTTGTGTGTGTGTTTAATTACAGATTAACTGATTAATTAGTAAATAATTCAACACTTAAGGATTATTTTTGCAGTGATAGTTGAAGGAAACCTATTATTTGCTGCCACTTTGGATTTTAAGATATGTTTGCTCAGTTTATATGCAACTTGTCATTATTTAAAGAAATTACCTCCTAAAATATATGTTTTTATCTTAAAATCATCATAAATGTCAAATCCTATGTTGTGTCACATGGCTCCTCTGATGACCAGTGATATTGCAAATTGCTTGATTTCCTAATATCATGCAGCCAGACAACAAATACTGGGAGAAAGGAGGAATATTAAAGTATTTCCCTATCCATCTTTTTCTCTCGTTCCTGTCTCCATCCTCTTCCTCACCCCCCTCCTCCCCCAGGCCTTCTCCTCCTTCACTTCCTGTTGACTGACATTTTGGTAATGACAGTGTGAGCTCCACAGGCCCTGCCTCCATTTCGTCCCCGTCTATCTGCGTGCACACAGCTTGAGAGCACGCCTGGCTCCTCTCACATCTTTATCAGACCAGTAAATGCCAATAATGACAGCTCAGCGAGGTTAAAACAATAATCACTGTCCATCTTCCGGGTTGGTCTGTCTTATGGAGACGAGAGTCGCCGTCTGCCAGATTGTTATGGACGCACATGCATGAGGCTCACTGGTCAGCCTGTTTGAGGACTGGGATTTGGTTAAGAAGTGGGTTAAGCTCTACATCCCTTTATATCTGGACAGGGGTATTACAGTTGTGACTGTGAGGGGGTTAGATTAACCCAGCATTGTTGAACCCTTCGACCGCCTGGACTATGCATCAAAAAACCTTCATAAATGAGCTAGCGTAACAAGTTCAATCAAAATACAGGTTTAACAGATGCACACTATCTAGATTTATCCTTTTAGTGTATTATTTTCATGCTGTTTTCATGCAGTGCTCGGTTTTAAATGTCCTTCTTGTGATATTTGTGCAAGCCAGGCTTCTATAATTACCACAGCCTGCAGCGCCTCATGGGGAGCATATTAACACACACGAGTGGAGGAGCAAGAACCAGAGTGCAAGTCATACAAGCTGCATTTGAGTACTGCTGATGTGCGTGACTTTAGAATAGAAAACAAACAAAAGGGATGCACAGTTATTCATAGATAGCAGCGCTAATGCGTGCTCATGTATCTGTGAGTAATGGTCATCTAAAGCTACAGGGATGATAAGTCAGAGTTAAAGCAGCACTCCGGAGGATTTCATCAGGAGAGCAGTTTTTGAGTCTAGCGTCCAAAGGCTCCTCCTCAAAACATCTCGACACGCGCGTCCGGTCGCGTGTGCGCGCGTGCACGTGGCGCATATACTTCGGACATGAACTGTACAGCTCAGTGTGTAGGGTTTAATCACTCACAGTTCACAATCTTATTCCAACACTACGAGGGTCTGATGAGCCCTCTCTGTCCCTGCTGCTTCTGATATTAGCTCTGTTAGCAGAGAGCTGCTGCTGGACTCTGAAGCTGAACTTGACTCGGCCCTGGATGAACTTTCTGACCAAAATAAACGCATAATCCTGTCAAGCCTTGCCATTCTGTGAGGTGAAAGGTTTAAAAATAAAAATGAATCCATCTTTAGCTGGGGAATGGGTAGGTTTTTAGTAGAAATGAGCCGTGAGTCCTCAGTGAACGGCTGAGACGGCAGAGAAACACACGGAGCGTCCTGTACGACAGCGCCCCCTACTGGTACAGGTTTGGTCGATGCGCGTGCATGTTGAGAGAATGCAGAAATTTGAATTTCATTGGCTGAAAAATGTCGGCGGCAAGAAATAATGGAAAGGGGTCTCTAGGAGGAAGGAGGGTCTTCATCAGAATGACAGATGTTGTGGAACTCAACCCATAGATCATAGTTTAGACCTGAAATATCATTTAAAACATTTAGAAAACTTTGATACAGAGAAAAATGCTCCAGAGAGCCGCTTTAATGTGCAACACACGCCACACAACATGCACCAGAGCAGAAACGACTAAGTTGTATTACTGAAAAGTGAAACTAATGTTTTTGGCTCTATGATTGTTTGCAAAATATCTGCAACTTTAGGAAACTGGTTAAAGATTCAAGAAGCATCTGCAGCTAACTGATTTAATAAATACAAAAATGGCTAATACTTAGTCAGTTTTAGATATTGAGCTGAGAGTTTGTTAGTCATCCACAACTCACACACGACTAGGAAACCAAATTATTTGTATGGTACTTTTGTGTCTTATAAACATTTTGTGTTATCTGAGAGTGGTTTCTGTCTTCAGCATTAAAGCTTTGCATGCAGATTGTTAAATAACACTCAGAGTTAACAGGTGCACGCTTTAAAGAGGGAGGATAGTCGAGCAGGCCTGCTGCTCCTCATCTGTTCGCTCCTGCAGCTCTCTAAACTCACGATGAAGAGGAAATCAGGATAGATGGATTGTTGCGGACCGAATTCTCTGGGGGTGTGGAAACGGTTATTGTTATGTAATTTCCTCTCGGTGCAGATTGGTCAGGGTTTGTGATGTTGGTGGGCTCAGCAGCACGTTAATCTCCCATGTATTATCTGTCTGTCAGCATCAATCTGCTGTTTTGGGCAGAATTCACTTCGTTTATGTTAATCCAACAAATCACCTGAGCTGACTTGCGTTCAAACATCAGTTTTAGACAAATGTCCATGAATTGGGAGTGTGGAGGGTGTAGAGCTGAAAATTCTGAGGTCCCAGTTGGAAAAACCAACTGGAATAAATAGAATTTGAACCATAGTATAAACCGTTTTTGTTTTAAATGCGATCTTGTTCTTGAAGTGCCCTCTTAGTAAAGTTTGGGATAGTCTGTTGTTAAGTTTGTCTCTGTTTTGGATTGACTGAAACGTTGAAAACCCATAAGTAAAACTCTGTTTTCATGAAAATGTTTAATATAATAATTTATCAGATTTAGGCTCATGACATGAGTTATTGTTTCACATCTTTCATTTTTGCACCTCTTTGAGAGCTTTGCAGACTGATTTCTTCACAGTTAGAGGAACGGAGCAGGTTTTTAGTTATCAGCATGTCATCAAAGCTGCATTCATGGAGGTATTGTTTATTTGTCAGTAATTATAAACGTGTGTGTAGGTTAGCGTGTCTGTATTTGGGCCGTGCCCGCGCTGGCAGATTGGAAAGGTAAACCGCTGTGAGCTTTATGCTGCTTTGTCTCTTATTAATGAAGGGGACACCGGAGCTGTCAGTGCTGCTGTTCCGCTACTGGTGAAATAGTAATGAGTGTGTATAACGGAGCTGGGTCAGTGTGGTTTACAGCTCGGACGTGAAGCCGGGCCACATGGAGCACCGAGCGGCTGTGCTTCATGTCAGTGCCGGAGATGGAGGCAGGGCAGGAGGCTTCTGCAGGCGCTGGATTAGAACGGACTGAGGAACGGAGGTCAGATGTTTTAGAAATGTTCAGAGACACTTTTTCTACTCTACAGACTGCTGATGTTATCAGAAAGGGAAGAAATTAGTTTGTTGTTTTTATCTACTTGAATTAGTGTTAAAAATGTTGCATCAGGTTGTTTTTTAGTTGCTCGTTCATAATTTTAAAAAAAGATGGGGATGGGGTGTAAATATGATTTAGCGTTTTTGTTTCTTAAAGCTCAATTTTATTAATTCAAAACTTTTATTTTTAACCTAGAAAGAAAAATGCTGTAACTTTGCTTAAATCCTGCCTGGAAAAAAAAACAAACATGCTGAGGATGATCCTTTTTTTTTTTTTTTAACAACACCAACAAAAATTCAGTTTGTTGAGTCAAAGAATGATTTAAACTAAATCTAGTTTTAGACTTTGAAAAGTCCAAGAGATTCTAGTATTATAAATAACATTAGTGTTATTTAGGTAATTTCCACATACAGTATATAAGAAAATGTATGTCTTTTTAAAACATCTCCAGAATATTTCATGAATTTAATGCATGTTTAAAAATGTCTGAATTTTGATGTAATATAATTTTCTTGTGAACTTTTACTCGAACTAAGCTCTTTTTTATATTTGCATCATTAAAAAATCACCTTTTGCTTCTCATTAGAAATAACATTCTTCTGTTAAATTAATTACTTTTGTCATAAATCAGAAAAATCACTGAGATGAAACACAGTCTGGTTAACTTTTATTCTAATGCAGGATAAAGTTTGTTTTTAATATTGCATGCATTTATATCTAAAGCTCTTAAAAGCTACTTTAGATATTTTTAGGATCATGCACAGAAAGTGTCCTTTTTTATAATGTTTCTGTAAATTTATTGAACTCTGATAGAAGCTGTGACCCAAATAGAGCTGAAGAGAATGTAAAGTTAAATTAAAATGGTAAATAACAGGAAATGTTTTGTGAAATAAGGGTTCTCTTTCCACAGCTTCTTTATAAAAACGGATGATGTGTTGCATTTCAGTGTTTTTTGTTTTTTATATGAAGCTAATGATCAGATGAACGTTGGATTTCAGCGTTAGAGCAGGACTTGATGTTCTCGCTGAGTAAACACGTCAGATATTAGAATTCCACTCCTGTTTGGGTATCAAGGGCTTCTCTTTGTCAATGTTTAACTGCTGCTGTGTTTTTGGGAATCCCCTCGCTGTGTTTTCTGTGCAGGTTTGTTTTGAGCAGCGCAGCAAGAATAAGAATAAACCACCTCCGTCTGTCTTGTTATTGAGTGCTTCAGATGTGTATAGAAAGTGTGTTTTTCTCATCTTTCTTCATAAGAGCCAGCATCCACAACCATCTGCGCTCTGACTCATTTCACGCCATTTATCGTCATTTCTTTTTTTGGTCGCCTCTGCCTGCTTTTTGCCCCAGGAAACCCTCCTCCTCCTCCTCCTCTTCCTCAGGCAGCGTCCCCTGATTCGGAGAGTCCGGACAATACCGCTCCAGAGTCCCAACCCCCAATCCTCTTCATGCATCATTTCATTCCTGCTGCCCCACCCCATCATCTCCCTCCCCAGAGGTTTGGGCCTGAAACGAGAGCGCTAAGAGGAGCATTTGTTCCCCGAGTTCATCCTCTCACCCTCAGGCCTTCCTCTCAATCAATATTTTTTATTTACTCCCTCATGTCAGGTTCAGCCTCCTCCACAACCTTCCTCCTTTTGTCTCAGTCACTCCGTTTTCGCTCAGTTTGGTTCTCTCTTAGCTTATTAACCAGAGCATGCTTTGATTTCTAAGCTCATCTTCCTGATTTGTGTTTCTGGACAGGTGAGAAGCAGGAACCAGAGACCAGATCCCTCTGTGCAGACCTCTGAGATGCTCAGAAACCACCTGGCAGGTCGGTACAAACTCCTCACTCCCTTAAATACACATAGATATTCACATGCAGAGCTCACACTGGCAGGAACAGTTAAATACAATGATGCAACTTTAGCTCATAGGAGACAGTAGAATGTGAGCAGCACTGAATGACCTTTAAGGAAACAGAAATAACAGCTCCTCTCACATTCTGCCCTTTATGTTACTTAGTTTTGTTATTGCTGCCTTTCAGATTAATAACTAGAGTTGTATTAAATCTACTTAGTATTATTAAAAGTAACTTCTATCAATAAAACACCTATTATCACTAATTATTCTTTATTAATAAAGTATTTTAGGTTTCTCTACAAACAGGTTGCTTCTAGAGAAGAGCTTTTTCGTTCTAAAATAGAAAAGGTTACTTTTCAGAGAAGTTCTTGTACTAATTTAGAGTGAAAAACAAATTTACAAACATTTTTATTTATAAAGCTTATACGTGTATAGTTTGGCAGTGTGCTAAATGGATACCATGCAGCAAATAAAACCTTTTTACTGAAGATGTTGCATCAACTCACATCGACCATAATGTACTTATTATAATGTAAATTTATGTGCACAAAATTGAACAAATTGCATTGTTTATTTCTTTTGGGGATTTTCTGTTTGTCTTCTAGCTTTCCTTAAAAAATATTATTTTAAGGCAAAGCATTTTTACTTTTTTTATTCATTTAACTAGCAATTTTACCTTATAGCTTAAATTTACAAGTTTTACAATACTTTTTAAAATTAATATTCAATAAGATTTAAATATTATCAAGCACATTTTTATTTAGTTTTCATTCATCATTCTGCACTCATGTTTTAGAAGATATGTTCTCTCTTTTCTGGATTAATCATCATTGATCTCATTAGTTTTATGTGCAGTCTTTTATTTATTTGCTTCTTCTTAACTGTTCATGTTTCCATCTTTAACAACTTTTTTGTTAAAACCCTAAAAATCAAGACCTTTATCGGGATTTACTGGTACAACCTTGTGGGTCTTATTTTAGGATGTTTCGTGTGTTTTAAAGCATGCACACTATATTGATGCATTCAAATGTAAAAACAGTTATTGAGAGATCCATTTGGCTTGAATAAAACTGATTTGGTACAAAGGGATTTTCTCTTGTGCAGAAACTCTGTCCTACTTACAGAAACGAAACCGCAGCCAAGCCTGCTGTTTCCAGCTGGTGCTGCTTTGAAATGCATCCCTCCTCCCTCCTCCATCTCCTCTCCTCTGCTTTCCACTTCATCCCTTTTTGCTCCTCACCCCCTCCCTCAGAATCTGCGCCTAAAGCTCCGCCCACAAACCCCTTCCTCCCCTCAGAGCCGCGTCCTCGCTGCGTCAGACACCTCCATTCATGAAAAGTGTGACGTGAGCAGGTCTTCGGCGACACGCTGACGATACACACCGCCCACCCACTCACAGCCCAGGTGCTGCGGGAGTTGGAGGAATGTCCGTCTGTGTTTCTTCATCTATTTCTGGACATTTGTTTTTTTTCTTGCGTCCTGATTCAGCCATCCTTTTTTGGGGTTTTTGTTTTTTCCTCCATCTCTGCTTCAGATTGGAGAAAAGGACAATGAGCTCTATTCTCAGTGAGTGATCTTCTAATCTGAGTGTAGGCGTTTTGACGTGGAGGTACCTCTCCTCCTCCTCCTTGTGGGTATGATACATCTCCACTGATTTTATGCAAAGAGGCATTTTCTTGTGTTGTTTGCATGTGGATCAGATGTCGGTGTTTGGACAGCGGCTGTGCTGCAGGAGTGTGTTGAGCGGTCGTGCGTTGGTGCGTGTAGGAGCTATTTTAGGATCAGCTGTGACGCTGCTGCTTTTTGATGCAGTGTTATCTGTGTCCTCTGAAGGACAGATGTATGTTAAAGTAGCACCACCCCCTAAAACTTCAACTTTGTTTAGCCATTTATAGAACCAAATGAATCCATCTGGTGGTGTGAGATGACCGTCTTTTCTGGGACACACGTGTTTAGTGCACACGCTCATTCACAGCCTCTAAATTAACCCACTCATGTTTTCTATCCCTCTGCCTGCTTTATCATCTTTTCTCCTCCTCTTTGCATCCTCACCAATCTCTTAATTTACTTGGCAGCAGGAGAGCTTAGAGCGAGCCCACCTCTGTCCTCTGCTACTAAGCGTGTTTATGTAACTGCACAGGATGAATAGCCAGCGGTCAGGCTTTAGAGGAGGGGTGGAGATCCATCCTTTTTAAAAACAATTTAAACAATGGCAGCATATTTGAATCTGTGAGGGTTTCGGCTCCTTGATTCACTTTTCAGATTTATATTTGTGTTTTAAGAGCAATCAGGGATAGTAAAAAGCCAGGAGCTCACAGTAGCACTAATGTGTATTGATTTCCTGGCTTTGTGCTGTGGCAAAGTCTGTCTTCAGTCAGGAGATAAAACATGTATTCCAACACCCACTTGCTCCCATCGGACTCTCATGCCCCACTTCTTTTTTTTTTTTTTTTTGCTCTTTATGTTTCTGTATTTTCATACTCCATCCATTAAAGATCGGTGTCAGTCACAGCCAGACTCCTGCAATATGCATGTTTGTCTGTCTCTCTCCTTGTTGGCGAGCCGGGCAGACCGTCCCTATTAAAAGAGCACAAGGGGAATTGTTGTGGCAGCAGCTGCTCTGATGTGCAGTGTTTTGTGTGTGTATTGCTGTCTCCTGGTCGTTCCGGGCAGACAGGCCCAGTTCACATGGAGCCGGCTCCTCTTGTGCCCTTTGTTGTCACTTTGGGAGTCTTTCCCATTGGAGCCTTGTTGGTATTGTGCCTTGAGCACCCAAAGTAGCAGCACATTCTGAGTATTTTGACTGTTTCTCTTTTGTATTTTTCTGCTTTTCTTTTTTTCTAAAAAATTTCCTCTACATTTTCCTCATTCGCTGTTCTGGATTCACATTTCTGACTCTCTAATCTGTATTTTCTTCCATCATCCATGGATGGATCTGAGCTCTGATGCATTGTACTAAAAACAATGATCCAGCTTGTATGAATTGAAAATGCAGATTTTTGACATTTCATAGGCAACAGTTTTAGATCAGTTTGTGACATCACACACTTTCCTTTAGTTTATAATTTTCACTGGTTTAGTGGACGTTTATTGGATTCCTACAGATTGAACGTGGTGCTAGTTCTGGTAGCTGTGGTTTGTTAAACTCCCTGACAAACTGGTTTCACACACTGTTTTCTCTTGTGAGAATCTCATTCATCCACCTGACTCATCCTCTTTCATCCTCTCTCTGAATAAAACAGTGCCTTGTCCTTTCCCTGTGGCTTTAGCAGCAGTTTGTGACCTTGTTCCATTTGCCCAGAAACACTAGGTGAGGATTATTGTGATCTCTGGCCTGATTTTCTTCCCACTAGGTTTTTAAGTCTGACCAGGTGAGTCACCATAGGGCATCGGAATATGAGGAAAGAAGGATTATTGGAAAATGTCACTAGTAAGGCAGTTTTATTTCCTCCTCTACCATCAGATGGTCACCACAGCAGACTGACCTTGTTTGAAGGGAAAAAATGATTTAAACTTCTTTATAATCAGTAACAAACTAAACGGTCGCATTATTTAGATTCCTTCTTCTTCTATTAATGGAGACACCCGTGAGCTTCCATTGTTTAATGTTGTTTACTCACGCAGAACACAGACTGGAGAGTCCAGAGTCTGCACAGATCAGGAGAATGTGTACAGATATCAGAGTTCAGCTGTTCAACTCTGACCGATAATTACAGACTGTCACACGCCCAGCAGAGACCAGAGCAGCTCTAGCCATCTGGTTTTCACTTTTCAAGAGGGACAGAAGCTTTTTAGTGCAGGTATTTATTGTTGTTCCCAGAAATAAGCTTGTGAATTTGAGTAATGTAACATTGTTGTTGTGTTATAAGAAAAAAAAATCAGTTGTTTTCTCCCTGTGTGAGAGCTTTTGTGGGCCCAACTGTGGCCTTCAGGCTTTCAGCCTCTCCAAACCTGAATGCTGAATGAGATTGAGTGGGACTGCTAGCATAAGGTCAGGATGGATGCAGTGTTGACATGGTAACGTGTGAATGATGAGGTGGGATGGAGGCTAAATTGGTCCTTTGTTGGAGGCGCAGCTGTCACCTGAAAAGAGGTTTCCCCCAGTGGGTCCCAGCAGGGTTTCTCCTAATGAGGAGCAGAGTGATGGAGACATAGATGAAACTGTTGCTGCTGCGTTTGAGCACAAATATGTTAATGCTAAGGTTCAGCTGCTTTTTGTAAAGCTAAAATAACCGCGCTGATGTTTACTGATACAAAAAGGAAGTGCCTCTCCCCCAGTGGATTACTGGGAGGAGTGGGATTATTGGATCTTGCCAGGCACACCCGGGGCATGTGACCCCCCCTGAATTAACAGTTGCACATGTATAAAGTGATACAATAACTAAAAATATCATGTAACGCATTATAGTGTTGACATAAAGCCAACTTCAGAGGCCAAAAAACCCAACAGCATGTGGGAGGACAGAATAGGGTCTGTGTTCCTGTGTGTTGAGGGATTAAAGGATAAAGGATGATAATTTCCCCCCTCTATCCCTCCCCCTTCTGCCTCTTTTCTTACATCCTAAATAATATTCACTCTGCCTATTATGTGCATTGTGTCCTCTTCTGACCCAATATCCTTGTTTTTTTTTTTACGTCACATGGACGGTCAGCGTGTCCTTGTGCACAGTTACGGAAAGTCCTGTAAATAAATGACTACGTAAACAAAACCCTTGGTCTCCACCGACATTATTCATGGGACTGTTTGCACGTAGAGATCTTCCGTTAGAGATTGAAGGAGGAGAGCAAAAGGTTGCTTTCCTCTTCTTGGTGTCAGAAAGCATTCATATAAAAGGCTGAACGGCTCTGTGGTCATTATTCAGGCCAGATAATTGTAGAGTTTCACTTTGGCTACAAAGGTTATAGTTTGTGTGGATGAGTGTGCACGCTGCTGCCCGGCCGACCACATCCACCCACCACATCCCACGTCAGAAACCCGGCTCTGAGAATTGTCTGCGAGGTGGAATTACACCATCGGCCTCTGTCCACGCAGCTCGTTTGTCTCTGCTTTGGAAGGGACGGATTTATTGGATACCTGAGAGAACATTCTCCCCTTCCCCTGCACTCTCAGCAGCCTGATTAGAGACAGGCCTGCATTATAGATGAGCTCCTGGCAGCCGCCACACTCTCACAGCGCTCAGGTTACCCCCAGTGGATACACAGAGATACAGTACATGGATTTGCACAAACATGCGAGCAGCATCTATATGGAACAGTGGCCTTGGATGCACGAGGTGTAGCACTACTTTTAAAGCTCACTTCAGTCTGCCTTTTTCAGTCGACTATTTACTAAAAGTAACATGAATTTGTGGAATCCAGACTGAGTGTCGCATTTTAACAGCTACCTCATAAGGACCAGGGCATGGCAGGACTTTGACCCAGTCCAGGTGGAGAAAAACGACACCGCTCTGTCTCCTCCTACGAGGACTTTGATCTCCAGGTTGTGGTTGTCTATCTGTGTCCTGAACTCTGTTTTCTGCAAACTCGATTGGATTGCTGGGGTTATCGCCTCATGGATTTAAAGGAGCAAGTGAAACACACGTCGCTTAAGAAGCAGCTGATTGATTTTTGCTTTTTTGAGGCTAAAATCTGTAAAAAAAAAAAAAAAAAAAAATTCAGACAAAGAAAAAAGGGAATTTGAGTATTTTTAATTGTTGGCGCCTTCCTGGTGCAGCGTTTGGTTTAAAAAAACACATGGAGGCGTCTCATTCACTGAAACAACGAGTGGTACACTCAAATAAAGATACAAGCCAAGAAACATTAAATATAAAATTCTAAAGATCTGTTTACTGATTTTATTCCCTGAATCACCATCTTAGTCGTACAATCAAACTGATGCCTTTTCTATTCAAGTTTTGTTGGTACTCAAAATATTTTATCAGCTTTTAACCCTTAACTTAAAAAAGCAACACAAAAAAAAAATATTTGTTTTTTATTAACCTGGGGAAATAAAGTTAATCATATAATGAAAATCACTGTAAGGCAATAATATATTGTAAAAACGTTTAACTTTTTGTCAACATTTTTAATTTAGTTTATTTTATTAAGTTCAGTGCATACTTCAGATAAAGGGACTAAAATAATCTATACCTGTCAGTTAAAGGGTAAATGTTAAAATATTTTTTTTACATCAAGCTTTATTTTGGATAATTTCCTCATATTGTGTCCATTAATCGTGGATTTACCTCTTAGCATGAAGATTTAGTCTTCTTTTCAAATGAAACTCTTTTAAATTCTTATTAAATTCTACTAAGAGCGTCCAGATTTATTTTATAGTCGTCTGCCGTTGGGTCTCCTGTCATGATCAACAGTGTTACCTGAACCAGTTTCCAGTGGACTGTGGGAAATGAGCCAGTAGGTGGCGCTTTAGCTGAGTTTTTTTTTTTTTTTACATTATCCATGTTCATAGTCCCATAGTTGCTTTTTTTAAGGTGACAAAATCCAAGAGTTTTTCTGCCTTAGAAAAATTTGTTTTGATTATTAAATTTTACGCTCTTTACGATTATTTAATTTTCCAATAAGTGCCCCCTTGACTACAAGCTTGGCCCCCATGTGACCCCATGTTAAGTGCTTAGTGTTTTAGAATGTACCTCTTTAAAAATGCAGCTGGCCCCAGCCTG
>SSNR01000002.1:637988-693970 GCA_006937965.1 Callopanchax toddi
TAATTTTTTTTTTAGAACCGCCACTGATTTGGCCTATTTCACGTAGGGCTGTAAGAATATATTTTCTTTTTAGACAAAAATAAGTCAAAAATAAGTCAAAATGTCTAAAAACAAGGCTATTTTACTTTCTTAGAAATCAGTTTTTGCAGTGTGTCCCTTCTCTGACCTTGGTCAGCAGTGTGTTGTGTAACCCGAACAGAATTACATGCTAAAGATCTTTTCCTGTTGATTTTGTGACTGAAGAAAACCAACAGACTGTATTTGCTGCTGCAGGTTTGTGTGTGCCAGATGTCTAACTCTCAGCAGTCTAATACACAACCTTTAATCCTTTCTATACTGTCACTGCTCCACAGAGACGGACAAACCTCTGAACTGGTGTGCATGTGTGCGTGCATGTGGTTGGTTGATTCAATCCAACTGTTTCCTGTAACTTTGTTGTATTTGTTCTGCAGTATTTTTTAGTCTCTTTTGGACCATTTTAAAGCTTCCACTCTGCTGTTTGCACTTCAAAGCTTAAAATAATAATCGTTAATGTAATCTCACTCGATCTCAGATCTATGAGGGGAAATGAGAGGATTGCGCTTGTGGAAGTAATAGGATGTCATCATGTTGTAATCGTGTTCTGTTAAAAGTGACCTTAGCACAATCATCTTAATGGATTTATCTTTTTGTCCCTTCTTTTCTCTGTCCTCATTCTACAGGTGATTTTCAGCATTCAGACTAACTGGCGCGACAGGACTGGTCCCACTCGCCATTGCTGGGCAGCTCATGCACATGCGTGACACCATGGGCAGCTCCCCAGAGGTGCTCTCCTGGACTTCCTGTCCAAGTCTGTTGGTGGGGAAGCTGAAGGAGGAGCTTAAACTCACCGTGGTCGGGGACGCCATGAAGAAATCAAATTCGCCTAACTCCCAGCCTCCTCAGGCCCCGCTCTCTAATTTACCTCCTCAGATTATCACAGATCTTGCCCCACCAACAAACCTTCCTGTTCCGCTGCACACGCCCGGCCAGGATGAGGACTCCATGTTGGGGGGCATCAGCCCAGGAAACACGGCCCTAAGCGTGGACTCGATGCGGAGTGAAGGTGGACACTTTGACAACAGCGTGCTGCAGCTGCAGGAGCAGGATCACGAAGAAGCGGGGTCACCGGTGTCCTGTGAGCATGGCGGGTGTGGCAGTGGCGTGGATGAGCAGACGGGTGAGGGGGACTGTCCCGTGGACCAGAATGGGGAGGGGAGACGGGGCCATCCGCATCACCCTGACGACATCAAGCTGCACTTCCAAAGAGGAGGACCCGGGTCTGGAGGCTTCTTAGAGGGGCTGTTCGGCTGTCTTCGGCCTGTCTGGAACATTATAGGGAAAACGTACTCCACAGAATACAAGCTGCAGCAGCAAGGTTAGCTCTGGGTTTCATCTTTCTGGGTGGCATCAGTTTAACAAACTGAATCCTCTTTGTTTAATTAAAATGCGTCTGTCTCTTAAAGACTTCTTAGAGAGAGTCTAACAATTCCCTTCTGAAACATACTCCGAAACCGTAACTGAGTATTCGTACCCGGCTTCAGATTGTGTCTTTGTGTGCAGCTGCACTGCTGTCAGCCTGAATTAAGGTCACTGGTAAAGGTAGACTCACCTTGCTGCAGGCTGCCTGTACAGGCTGGACACGCAGGGCTAAAGGAAATGTGACGAGGTCAGACCAAACTGGGCCTGATTCTGCTTTTGCTCAGCAACGAGCTGCAAGCTGAGGCCTCACAGCTCCTTCTCACAAACCCACATAATGAGGGCAGAGCGGCGTGTGACTCACTTAAAGTCATTTATAGATCATCATTGTGCAGAGCTTTAGGTTTGCTTTTGTTCCATACGGCTTAGCAATACAATTATTAGTGTATACTTCATGGTTAGTTTGAAGCTGCAGCACTGATTTACTGTGACCCAAAAAGAAAAGTGACCTTTGAAAGATTGAACATGTTGTGATGTGTGAATTTCATTTTTAAAGGAACAGTGGAAGATTTTTGGTGCCAACTTGTAGATAATTCCTCCTGGTTTCAGTTTTTATTCTATAAATGCAGACAAATTAGGAAAGTGGCTTTGTCTCATTGATGAAGTGTAATTAACCTGATTGCAGACATGTGGGAGGTCCCGTTTGAGGAGATTTCGGAGCTTCAGTGGCTGGGCAGCGGTGCACAGGGAGCCGTTTTCCTGGGCAAGTTTCGCTCTGAGGAGGTGGCCATCAAGAAGGTGCGAGAGCAGAAGGAGACGGACATTAAACACCTTCGGAAGCTCAAACATCCGAACATCATCAGCTTCAAGTAAGATTAGCATAGTTTTTCAATAGAGTCTGTGTTGTTTACTTACTCTGGGTTTGATCAAATGTTTCCCGTTTGTTTTTATTTTGCGACCTAGGGGCGTGTGCACCCAGGCGCCCTGTTACTGCATCATCATGGAGTACTGTGCGCAGGGTCAGCTGTACGAAGTGCTGAGGGCAGGGAGGAAGGTGACCCCCAGGCTGCTGGTGGACTGGGCCTCAGGAATCGCCAGCGGGATGAACTACCTACACCTGCACAAGATCATCCACAGAGATCTCAAGTCTCCCAAGTGAGCGACTTTCTGTAAAGTAGATTTTCATCAGATTTTTTAAAAATTCTCTCTGCAGATCGTGACATTTACTCAAATTCAATCTTAGCTGCTAATAAAATCCTAAAAAGTCTTAGTGTAGGAGTAAGATGAAGTGTTGGGGCTTATCCTTTTCTTCCTGTCTCTTAGCTCTGTCTCTAATCAATATTATGCAGCAGCAGAGCCAACACTGTATTAGTCAGCAGAATGACAGCAGGCTGAAAACGCAGGAAAAGTCCGTCTCATTTAGCTAATGGGGTGACTCAGAAAAGCACTTCTGTTAAAAAAGTGGTGAATTATCTCAGAAAAACCCACAGCTCTTAAAAACAAGTGAATTATCAAAAGAGAACTTGGCTTGTTCTGTGATGATCATAACAATAAATGTTTGTTGTGTTTTCCCTCTGTGCTTTAGCGTATTGGTCACCCACAACGACACTGTGAAAATTTCTGACTTTGGGACGTCCAAAGAGCTCAGTGACAAAAGTACAAAGATGTCATTTGCGGGTACGGTGGCGTGGATGGCCCCAGAAGTCATTAGAAATGAACCCGTGTCTGAGAAAGTAGACATCTGGTGAGTAATAACATATGACCTGATTTAGCTGCTGTCAATGAGAATATGATACTAGAAATATGTGATTGAAATTGACCGCCTTTCCTTGTGTATCGCAGGTCATTTGGAGTTGTTTTATGGGAATTGCTCACAGGAGAGATTCCTTACAAAGATGTGGACTCCTCCGCCATCATTTGGGGTGTTGGCAGCAACAGTCTGCACCTTCCAGTCCCCTCCACCTGCCCGGATGGATTCAAGATCCTCATGAAGCAAACATGGTGAGTTCTGATAAATATCACTAACTAAATGCTTGTTTTGTTTCTACTTTAAGGTGAATTATAAACATTTTGTGGTTTTCGTTGATTTCAGGCAAGGAAAGCCTAGAAATAGGCCTTCGTTTCGCCAGATCCTCCTCCACCTCGACATTGCTGCTGCTGATGTTCTAGGAACTCCTCAGGAGACCTACTTCAAGTCTCAGGTTTGGACTAAAACGACAAACAAATCAAGATGTTTTAGTTTAGTGTGTGTATTTAAGCACTGACTTTCAAAGTTTTTCTCTATTGATGTTACAGGCAGAGTGGAGAGAGGAGGTGAAGAAGCATTTTGAGAAGATCAAAAGTGAAGGCACGTGCATCCACAGGCTGGACGAGGAGCTGATCCGTCGCAGGAGGGATGAACTCAGGTCTGTTGGCAAAATAAACCAGGTGATAGTCGTGAGTTTATAGGAGCCGTTAACACAGGATGCATATTTTTTCTCTGCATCTGCAGGCATGCACTGGACATCCGGGAGCACTACGAGAGGAAGCTGGAGAGAGCCAACAACCTGTACATGGAGCTCAGTGCCATCATGCTGCAGCTGGAGGTCCGAGAGAAGGAACTGATGAAGTATGGAGGAATTTATTAATTTGTTTGGCTTTACTATCATCCCATTGTTTTTAATTCCTTTTAATGCAAAACATTTCTAGTAAAACATATTTTCGATGGCGTTTGTACCTTTTAAAGTCCGTGTTTTTAATATTTTTGTATAAATGAAGAATTGCCTCCATTTGCCATTTAAAACTGAAGTGTTTCTACTGCTGCTGTAGGAGAGAGCAGGCGGTGGAGAAGAAATATCCTGGCTCCTACAAGCGTCACCTGGTCCGACCCATCGTCAGGTCTAACGCTGTCGAGAAGCTCATCAAGAAAAAGGGAAGCATCTCCCACAAACCTGGAGTGCCTCCAACCAAAAGGTACGAGCTTCATCCAAAGAAAACAATATCAAGTCTATTTTATAACTATTAATGAATATCTAAATGTAGGTACTAACAGAAACAGGTGAAAGATTTGTAGGAATTTATTTTGAAACTGAACAAACCTTAACATCACTTTTGTGCTTTTCTTTTTACCTGCCTTATAAAGATTGTGGGGGCAGATTATTGGACTTTGAGCTGTTTTCATGCAGACTGGAAAACTTTTTGTTAACTGGTAAACAATTGCTGCAACAATTGCTTGAAGGCTTATCAGGTCCTAATGGGGTCATTTAGTAATTATTAAGTACATTTTGGTGTTGCATGGTAGCACTGCTGCCTTGCAGTGAGAAGGTTGCAGGTTTGAATCCTGGCTGCAGCCTTCCTGCTCAGAGTTTGCACATTTTTCCCCATGCATGCTTAGGTTTTCTCTTGGTGCTCCAGTTTCTTACAACTGGCCAAAAACTTGCATGTTGGGTTAAGTGGCGACTCTAAATTGGCCCTAGGTGTGTGTGTGAGTGTGTGACTGGTTATTTGTCTTTGTGACAAAGTGTTCCTTTACAGTGAATATCGTTGAATGTTTTCTTTACAGGCCGGACTTGCTTCGCTCTGAAGGCATCCCCAGCGTTGATGCCCTCCCTTCCCCCTCCCCCCTCTCAGCCAGCCCTAAAATCTCCACCCCCCCTGGGAAAACGCGCTACAGAAGCAAGCCTCGTCACCGCCGCGCCAACAGCAAAGGAAGCCACAGCGAGTTTCCTGGAGCGTTGAAGCCTGTCGCCGGGGCACTGGAGGACACCCTATCTTTGCAGGAGCAGCAGTTCCACCATCACCACCACCATCACCACCACCTACCCACTGAGGGGCAGTTTCTCCCACTGAAAGGCCGTGAGGAGGCTGTCGTCAATTGTGCCAACAATCTGCGGTACTTCGGCCCTGCCGCTGCTCTCCGCAGCCCTCAGACTGACCACCTGCAGCGCCGCGTCTCCGGCTCCAGCCCTGACCTCATTTCTACTGCTGTGGATGCAGACACACGGCAGCGGACTTCATCCACCGGCTCCAATCCTGTATCAGGAGCAGGTTCTTTGTGTCCCTGCTGCCAGGCTCACCCCCTCCCTGGCTGCTTGCACTGTCAGGAGACCCCCCCTACGATAAACCCACCGGCGTTGTCGCACTATTCTCTGCTCAACACCCAAGAAAGCACTCAGTCATCTCTGAAGATGCCCAACAAAGATTTGGTCTCAGATGGAGAGGGCACAAACAAGGCTGACTCTCAGGATCAGGACCCGACCCAACCCAAACACCCCCTCCCCTCGGCACTGCCCCGCACCCTCAGGCCTCTCAGGAAGGTGAGGCTAACTTTCAGCCTTTAGTTGATGTGTGTGTGGGTGTGTTAAAGAAACCTTTTTTTGTGGATTAAATGCCATTTCTGCTCTTTCAGGGTGGTGATGAGTCATCGGAGGAGGAGGAGGGAGAGGTGGATAGTGAAGTGGAGTTTCCAAGGAGACAGAGGTAAAATGCAGGCTGTCATTTAGTTTAAACCTGACCTTTAATGTGTCCTATTAAATCAATTAAAGCTATTGACCTTTTCCACATCATAATGAAACAAATAAGGCAAATGAGTCTCTCCAAAGTAGCTGAATAAAATCAAGTAGCATTCTTCTTCATCTTATTCTTCTTCTGACTCCTAACAGACCTCATCGCTGTATGAGCAGCTTCCAGTCTTACTCCACCTTCAGCTCGGAGAACCTGTCTGTGTCTGACGGCGAGGAGGGAAACACCAGTGACCATTCCCACAGCGGACCCCTGGAGAAGCTGAGCGCCAGTCAGGAGGAGCACCTGGACGAGCTGCTGTCACACACTCCAGACATCCCGATCGACATCTCCAACCAGTCAGACGGCCTTTCTGACAAGGAGTGCGCCGTCCGCAGGGTGAAGACGCAGATCTCGCTGGGGAAGCTGTGCTCTGACGAACACAGCTACGAGGTCAGTGAATCTGCAGCAGTTATAGTGTTCACAGGTCACATTCTGACAAATTGTCATCAACAAAAAATTTATTTTTATCCCTGATCTTGATTTTTTTTTTATTTACTGATGTCTCTTATTCAGAATCCTCTACAGTTTGGGGACTCGGACTGCGACTCGTCAGAGGCAGAGTGCTCCGATACCACCATTAGAAACAACAAAGTCGGGGCTCCGTCCTCGTGGTGAAGCCGGGCGTGGTTCTGTTCTCGCCTGGTAACCATCCATCATGTCTCATCTCCCAACTGGGCTCCACAAAAAAACGCAGCAATAAAAGGACAAGATGGAAAACTGAATTCTCCTCATAGCAAAGTCCAACGTAATCCTTTCCAGAACTTTTTCCCTTCATCCCCTCATCTAGCACTGCATCCAGGCGACCCATGGCAGGGAAATCCGTTTGAATGATAATGTACAGTAGATAGTTTAACATTCTTAATTTATTTTTGTCTGAGTTTTGAAGAGAAATTCAGGACCTCTGTGAGTTCTCTGATCCGAACAGAGGAAACACAAACTGACATTTTGAAACTAAGTGTGTGTGTTTGGGAGATACTGTGACTGGATGAAGATGCAGACGGTGATGAGAAAGAAGGAATGTGTTGACGTATCCGAGGCCGACAGAAGTGGAGAGTTGCATCACTACAGGCCTTCATCTTGCTCATCTCCCTAAATAAAATTAAGCAATCTCTCTTATTACTGTTTGACCAACCTGCTTCATCATGAGTTTACAGATCCAGAACTGCTCCTCCTCTACTTTGCGTTTATCCCTACTGTGGCTGAAACAGGAAAACACTGAGCTCATGGAAATAGTGCGAACACCAGCATGAACAAATTGCCTCGCAAATGGACTCCCTCCCTCTCTAAAACCGCCGTCTCATCTTCAGGATCCCGACCCACATCGCTGTTAAAGCATGACCGTGCAGCTCGCAAGATGCAAAAAAGAAAAAAAGCTTTACGAAAACTGCATGAAGCAGACGGGCTAGCAGAACAACAGATGACGAAGCAGCTGAAAGCTAAAATAAAAGATTCTCTTCCTCTCTGATCCTGGTTATCCTCTCTAAGACACGTCATCAGCAATCAGATGTCACACCTGGAGTAGCTGAGGGAGTTATTTGTGTGTGTGTGTGAGTGAGTGTGTGTATGTGTGAAGAATAAGTCCCTTCCTCATCGTCAGACATTACAGTTTCAAGTCTCATCTCAGGATTGTTCGAGGACTGTGAAACTGAACTGGACCAATTATGAAGGAATGTTCTTCGACTGGCACATATTATGGACCATGCAGGAATTAATTTAAAAAAGCTCTTACAGATAGCCTTGATGTTCAACCCGTTATTGCTGTAAATGATTTTCGTTGCGATCCAGGTGCAGTATCCCTGTCTTTGAAAGGTGCAGCATGTCCCACGTATCGTTTTCTAGCAGGTTGTTTATCTGTCTGATTATCATCATGTGCGCTGTTGTAAAATTGAACAGCAATAATGTAAATGAGGTTGGCACTCAGGTGAGAATTGAGAGGCGTGCTCAGGATGCAGGACGTCTAGCCGGCTAGACGCGACCACACTGACTGGTTAAGTTGTCCCTCTTGTGTTTTTGCCTTTCCAGGAGTTTTAAAGCTCAGGTTTTGTTGCTGATTGACAGCAATATATAAACAGCCACTAGATGGCGATAGCTACATGCACTTATTTAGCTTTTTATTGTGTTTAAAAAAAAAAAAGCATTTTCCCCCCTTCAATCCCAAATTGTTTCTCCTTATGACCATTCAAGTCTTAAAATCCCAGCAATACAAACGTTTATTCATCCAGTTGTCTTTAAAGGGGGATACTGCATTTGTGAAAGCACTTTTCTTTTGTCATCCACTTTACTGATCCTGTTTCAGGGTTGAAATGAACGATTAAGATGTCATGTCGTCAGCTCAAGCGTGTGCACGTGGCTGTGAATCTGCATAAGGAACTAAGGAACTCAAGCCAGAGAAAAGGCCACAGAGCTTAAAGCTGCTCCTGGGTTCCACATCTCAGTGTTAATCCTGTACATAAACAAATGTAAACGCTGTGTGATCTGTCCATGTTCTCTTTCTCTCTATTGTTAATGTATTGCACAGCTCTGACAGCCAGCTCATTGGTTAAAAGAAGGTACTTGTATCAGTATTGAACACTACTACAGGAAGGGTTTGCTTGCGAGCTTTTTGGAAACCCTACTACTAAACTAAACAGGAGCCTTCCCGTGAGCTGTACCCTCTTTCTTCTTGTTTACGTTCATGTGAAATAACCTCATGTAATGTGACGGCTGGGTATTCTGATCCTTATAACACCGTCTTTCCGGCTGTGAAGTATGATTGTTGTAAACTTTTAATTTAATTTTGATCTTGTTTATTTGTAGCTGGCCTACATAATTATTGAATTAATTTATTTGAAATGATTGGTCAGTAGGAGTATTCTTTATAATTTCAGGCAGCTTCATGACCAACAGTTTCTTCTTTTTAAAAAAAGGAAGCACAATGAACAGGTGTGGGAAGAGGACCGTATTAGTTTGGTAGAACAAAAGCATCGTCGCATCATCCAAACCTGCAGGGGACCACTCATCTTTTAGGTTATCACTGAGTAAGAAGTTGGCAGCATTAAGTTTTCCTGGAGTTTTTTCATCCCATCGAAGGTGGGTAACTGAGCCCGAGGGCGAACTTGAAGCCAGTTTATCTCTGAAGTGATCCTGTCCTCTCGTTTATAATCAGATGGCAATTACTTACATCAGAATTTCTGTGAATTTTAACTGTGGACATCATGTTGCCTCATTCATTCCATGTATCAAACACCTCTTTTCTTTGTTACTCTCATTTCCAAACCTTGTTCCCTGTTGAATGGCATTAAGATCAACCCATCCTGTCCGTTTCCTGTATTATTCAGTGTACAGTGCAATAGGAGAATAAAATCAAAGCAAACTACTGCATGGAATAAATGCTGACGTACTGTACTCAAAGCATTATGGTCCAAGTTTTTTTTCCTCACAAAGATTCTTTTAGTTGAACTCTCTGGAAAAAGTGAGTATTTTGGCTATTGCTTGAATTGTGTTTTTTACTATTTTTCCTGTAGGCTTTTTTATGGTAACTGTTCCAAACAAGCCATAAGCATTGTTTTTTCCAGTGGTCCTCCCATGAAACCTTTGCATTTAATATAATGACTGAAACCTCTGGAATTTGAGATGTGGCTTTTTGGGGTGTAGGAATTTCTGTAAGCATTGCACAGTGTGACCTCACACTGTACTTGCTGTCCACTTTTGGGAAAACTGAAAATGTGTCACTGAGCAGCTGATCCTCACCAGCTGCAGAGCTTAAACATGCCTTTCATAATGTTGATGTGTCTCAGATCTGCAGAGTAGGTCTGATGATGGATGTTTTGTTTGATAAACATCTTTAGATATAATACTCAGGTGTAATTGCAAGTTTTTGCAAAATAATTCCTAAATTGGACACTAGGGGAAAAAAACATACTTTATTTATTTGAGATTAATCTTAAGGTGTGAAATTAGAGGGATGGATTTGCAAAAAATATGTACTAGGTGTAACTCCTTCCTTCTAAATTTAATTTGATCAGCATAAATCAGTGACTTTCAATAGCAGTAATCATATCTCACAATGGGAAAAAATGAAAAAGAAATGAGTTCTCATGATTCATTCACACCAAGAAAAATCAGTGCTTTTTGTTTTTGCATTATTTTAAGCAAAAGGGGTTAAAATATAATGTAAATTAATAATTTAAAATAATATTAGGAACACAATAATGAAAGGTAATGGCATTTAACTGTTAATTTAAACATCTGCATATTTCTTAGAATTTTTTTTTTGTTCAGTGGTTTTCAAAGAAATGTAAATGTGCTCAAACCAAGCCCCTGACCTGCCAGTTAACAGGTTAATAACACTAAATATGGATTTCCTAGATTTCTGTCACTCCATTATGTATACTGTATATATGTATCCACAGTGTTATTTTTCTGATGAAAACTCTGACAGTGTTTTGACTCACAGCTTGAACATTTGTAGTTTGTACTTTCAAAAAGAATTCACAAATCCAAAAGAAAAAGATAATCATGTTTAATAACTACTGTGGACACACGTTTCATACACAGGTATGAAATCATATGTATTAAAATAGTCCTTATAGAAGGACAACTTTAAGAAAACAGTAAAAATGATGTTAAAATAATCAGCCTTGAAATTGTTTTATCATTTCATTTACAGTTTTGTTAATGGAAGTCAAGCTGGATGTTCATGTTTTGTAGCTTTTGTTATAAATTGTCGTATTATTTATTCATATATATAGATTTTAAGGGGATTTCCTGTCAGCTGCTGCTGTGAGCTCAGTCACGTTCTCAGTACTCTGCATTGTGTTGTGTTTACACTCCACCTCCTCCTCACAGGCAGCTGAAACCGCACTCAAACTAACCCAATCACAATTTAATCAACTTACTTGTTTCTCTCTGATTCTAAATTGTTTATTTCAAAGGGTGTGGTCGTTTTCTGACCGATATGCGATTATCTTAATTAAAGCTGTTGGAATTGATCCGTGTCCTACGTGCTACTGACCTCTTCGTTCTAGAGGTGGGCGGGGATTCAATGATAAGAATTAAAGAGGAAAACATTCTCCTCCGGGCGGCGCTGCGTTGTAAAATAAACGCACTCTACTACTCCCTTTTGTCGAAGTGGGCGGAGCCAATCCTCGTAGGTGTTTCGGTTGGGGGTTCGCTGATAAAACAGGGAGGTTTGGACCCGCAGCCAACGAGGAAGCTACGGAAGGAGGAACACGGATGTGTGACTGGAGGCTGTTTAATCTAATCGAGCTAACGGAATTCTCATCGTTTTCTCCCAGCTTGTTTATCGTGAGGTGACGGGGTCAACATGTCTTCGATGGACTTGGAGAAGCTGAAGATGACGGGGGCCGGTCGGGCCATCGCGGTGCTGACCAGCGGTGGAGATGCACAAGGTGACCTTAAAACCCGGCCTGGATCGCGTTCCGGTGCAGTCTGGTTGAGTTTAGCTGCAGGTGCTGAGATGTGTTTATGTGTAAACATGTCCGTCAGCAGAACGGGGTTTGTTTACAGATCGATTTGTGCCGCCAATCTGACAGAAACAGATGATTAATGTGGGGTTTCACCATTTATGGTCAACCCAAGGGTCAAATGGCGTGCAAAAGAAACACTATTATTAAATGCAAATCAGATTGTATGTGTTTATTATGGAATTCGGTTGCAAAGGCCTTATGAGGGCCTCCGTGGTCGCAGTGGCTCTGCTTGTGTAGTGTTTTGACAGCAGTTCTTTTACTAAACGGATTTCTGACGTTTTACTACTCAACATTACGTCACAGTTAAAGGTATCTTAAAGATTTTACTTATAAATATCAAACACAATCAAAAGGATGTCAAGTCCTAATGGTTTTATGTGTAAATCAGTTTAAAGGATCCCAACTCCACAGTAATAAAACATTTTGCTTCAAGCATATTAAATGTTATTATTAAAATAAATATATTGGAGGGTTTTTTTTGCTGTTGCAAATGCAAATTGCCTCAGAAATATTGATCTGTTTTTAATGAAATTCATTGCATCACAGCAGCAGTAGATGGGATCAAACTTGCTATTTTTATACAAGTGGAACAATTGGGATGCTTCTGCAAAAAAAAAATAAAAAATCAAAATAGAAAATCACAGCCAGCTCAAATAGTTGCATAATGATAGCTAAAGGCTTAGATCTGAGGACTTCAGCCCCGCCCTGTTCGTGACACATGTCATGATCTGTTCAAGCAAATCCCTTCAGCAGCAGCTCTACAGAATGAATGGCACCTCTGCTCAATAACTGATAAAGAAATCCAGTGCATGCTTTTATTTCCTCACAGGAGTCATGATGCAACAGATTGTGAGCCAATCAAGAGGTGAAACTGAGTGCAACATTTTTGTGATGTTTATTTTCACTCAGGTATGAACGCCGCACTCCGAGCTGTGGTCAGGATGGGCATTTACGTGGGGGCCAAGGTTTATCTTATCCACGAGGTAAACTGGTGTTTATGACCCAATTGAATGCTGTTTATTGTCTGTTCTTGCTCGGCTGCAACACGTGACTGTATGTATTCTTGTTACTTTTCAGGGTTACCAGGGTTTGGTTGATGGTGGAGACAACATCAAGATAGCCCACTGGCACAGCGTGACCAATATTATCCAACTGGTAGGCTCAGTCCAAAAGAAACCTGCAGAGTCGTGACTTAAAGTTAGGAACTACTGCTGCATAATGTTTTATTTAACATGTAGGATGTGGTTTTCCCTGTTGTCTCTGCTGCAGGGTGGCACTGTGATAGGTAGCGCCCGCTGCAAGTCCTTCACAACCCGCGAGGGCAGGATCGCTGCAGCCTTCAACCTGGTGAAGAAGGGCATCACCAACCTGTGTGTGTGCGGCGGAGACGGCAGTCTCACTGGAGCCAACATCTTCCGCAGCGAGTGGAGCAGTCTGCTGGATGAGCTCGTGCAAAAAGGTGAGCTGCTCTTTTAGGATATTTGCTAAACATCCACGACCCAGCTTACAGTCGGTTAAATGTCGCATGTGTCTTCAGGAAGGATCACAGACACGCTGGCCAAAAAGCACAGCCACCTGAACATCGTTGGGCTGGTGGGATCCATAGACAATGATTTCTGTGGCACCGACATGACCATCGGAGCGGATTCTGCGTTGCATCGCATCATGGAGATCGTTGACGCCATCATGACGACCGCACAGAGGTTCGACGCTACAGATACAGCATTTCTTACCAAGTTATCTAAAGAATATGACAATGTATTATAATGCAAAAAATATAGTAGTTAGACATGTTCCAGCTGATTTTTGCCTGTGGTTTCTTGTGTTTCGAATAAAGAACATGAAGCTTCTAGACACACAAAAAAAATCTGCAACATGTTTTGATGGTAACTTTAACAAAAACTGCATCTCTTACAGCCATCAGCGTACGTTTGTTCTCGAGGTCATGGGTCGTCACTGTGGGTAGGTAACATTTATTATAATGATCCACGCGCTACTAACCAATTTAACTAAATATAATTAAATTCCGTCTCATTCCCCAGGTATCTGGCCTTGGTGTCGGCGCTGGCATCTGGAGCAGACTGGCTCTTCATACCAGAGGCTCCTCCGCTCGATGGATGGGAGGATCACATGTGTGCGCGTCTTGAAAGGGTAAAAGCTCAGATTGTATTCTGTTTTCAGTTTCTAACTGGAATAATTGAAGTCTAAAGGTTAGGCTTGTTTGAAGTGATAAAATCTCAAATGTATTTCTGTCGACTTCCAGAGCCGCACAAAGGGGTCGAGACTCAACATTATAATTGTTGCAGAGGGAGCCATTGATTCACATGGGAAGCCCATCTCTTCATCTTATATAAAAGATGTGAGTCTTCCTGTTGAACCTATTATTACTTATTGTTTCTGCTGTTTAACCACTGAGAGCATTTATTTAGTCAAGTGTCAGTTTATTGGTACTGAGAACACATTACGGCTTCTCGAGCCTCTAATATGATTTGTATTAAAGTTTAGGAGTCCTTTTTCATGACTCATTAATCGTGTGTTTGAAGCTGGTGATAAAGCGGATGGGCTATGACACCAGAGTGACTGTGCTCGGCCACGTTCAGAGAGGAGGAACTCCATCAGCGTTTGACAGGATACTGGTGAGCTTTACATTTAAGATGTTTTAATGGAGAACATGAGAAAATCTGTTGTTGGTTTGAAACTGGGTGGCCTGAAATAATCAGAAAAACATGTTCTTTATGCTTCATAATAATTATTCCATAATAAATTAAAAAAAAAACGATATGCTTTTCAAAAGTAATTCTTAAAAAATTTAAATGTTTAAATAAACCATTTTCTTTTATACATATCTTTCATATAGTAACAATCTATGTAAAAACTATTGTGTTTCTTTGGTTTTTGTCTCTAGTGTTTAATTTTTGAGGTCAGCTATGTGTCCTGTGGGTTGATATGGTCACATGTATAAAGGTGAAATGACCAGTGGAGGGATGTCGGTGAAGCATTAACTTGATCCTTAAAGTGACCTGCCCAGTTCAGTCCCAGTCCTTCCAGTTTAACAGACATTTCTTCCTGGACCTCCCTGCCTAACCTCTCTGCCCTGAATGTCTACATAACTGTCTTTGTCCTTGTAGAGTTGTGTTTTGTCTTAAGTTGATTCACTCCCCTACAGAAGAGCCTAGTTTGATTTCTGATTGGATTACTAAACTACTACTGTTGCGTTTTTATTATTAATATCAGATCATTAAATGGAGATTGCTTATCAGTTTTGTTTCCTGGTGACACATTAATGAGGCAGACTGGAGCATTTGTTTGCTTTCCTCTATTTATAGATTTACCACCTCCACGCTTCACAGGACTGTCTAAACAACATCACTCAGCTAGTGAGGTCACAGGGGCAGCAGCACAGGGCAGGACTCATAAACCATATAAAATATGAGCCTGACATTTTCCACCATTCACACACAGTCATGTGACTCCAGTAGTATTCCTAATAAACCGTAAACGACTCCCATTAAAGCTTAATGAGCAGGACAACCCACATGGAGACCAGGTGGCTGAAAGACAAATGTTTGACCTCAACAACTGTCAAGGTGCCGCTAACTGCTTACCAAGATCTTAGAGCAGTTGTATGTTTTCATCATCCACGCGGAGCAGGAGGAAGTTGTGTGTGCTACCATACTAGTGTTTGTCAGCACTTCTCATGTGTTTGTGAACGTGGGCTTTCAGAGCAGCAAGCTGGGTGTGGAAGCGGTTGTCGCCCTGCTGGAGGCGACCCCTGATACCCCAGCCTGTGTCATCGGTCTGTCAGGGAACCACGCAGTCCGCCTGCCGCTTATGGAGTGTGTGGAAATGGTGAGTCTTCCTCCCTTGTTTATTGTAATGAACATAGAAAGCGTGTGATGTGGGGAATTGGTCATTGTTTTTTTTAATCATCCTTTGCAGACTAAGCTGGTGCAGAAGGCCATGAGTGAGCAGAGGTTTGAAGAAGCTGTTAAACTCCGTGGAGGGTAAAAGCTACGATTTAAATCTGTCTTTTTTTATAATTTTGTGTTTGTTTTTGGTTCAAACAAATGTGTCCCGTTTCTGCAGGAGTTTTGAAAACAACTGGAACATCTACAAGCTCCTGGCCTTCCCGAAGCCAGCCCAGACTGAGGTTAGTCTGTCACACGTGACACGTCTCAGCACAAATATAGTTTTGAGCCCTAAAACTCACAAAATATTCACAGAATGTAACATGCAACTGACTCCTGTTTCTCCAGAGCAATTTCTCTGTGGCTATCCTGAACGTGGGGGCTCCAGCTGGAGGGATGAACGCTGCAGTGAGATCAGCTGCGAGAGTGGCACTTGCTCATGGACACAAGGTCTACGGGGTCCACGATGGCTTTGAAGGGCTCATTACTGGAGAGGTGAGTTTTTAATGATGCAGAAAGGACTTTTTACACATTAACCAACAGAAAACAGAGGAATTCGTTCTGCTGTTTTCCTGTTTGCAGATATTTGAGATGAAATGGCACAATGTGGCAGGATGGACGGGCCAGGGAGGTTCACTGCTGGGAACAAAACGGTGAGCGAGAGGACGAGTTCATGATTAAATGATTGATTAAATTAATACAGGACCAGTTTTAATGCTGCAAATGCTACAGCTGAAAACAAGTCAGTAAAAATGTGAAATGAATCATTTTTGATGGATGTCTCTTCAGAACTCTTCCTGAAAAAAACATGAAGAAGATCATAGAGAATATTGCTAACTTGAACATCTCAGCTCTGCTGATTATTGGAGGATTTGAGGTACAGTACTAGACTCTTTGAAGTCACTTAATGCGTTAATTTAAATATCAGTGCTTAAATCCACCTGTCTGTCTTTTAAGGGTTATGAAGGTGTGCTGCAGCTGTATGAAGCCCGGGGTCACTACGATGAGCTCTGCATCCCCATGTGTGTCATCCCAGCCACCATCAGCAACAACGTCCCTGGAACTGACTTCAGTCTGGGAGCAGACACTGCTGTCAACGCCGCCATGGAGGTAACTGAGCAGATTGATTAATTTGACTGCACAGCTTTGATGAAAAGAGCCAGAAAGCATCAGATCTAAACAGCTGTATAAGTGTGAAAAGCATCAATCAGTTCATATCTGATCAGCGTTTTTCTCTTAAGAGCTTGAAGAGTTTCAGCATTTGACTTTTGATCTCTGCTCATGCTATAATGTGGAATCGTTCTTCAGGGATGTGACAAGATCAAGCAGTCTGCCTCTGGGACCAAGAGACGAGTGTTTGTGGTGGAGACGATGGGGGGATATTGTGGCTATCTGGCAACGTGCACCGGAATAGCCGTGGGTGCTGATGCTGCTTACATTTTCGAAGAGTCATTCAACATCCACGACCTGAAGGTGAGACCAGAGGAACTTTTAAAAACTCTGTATTTATTGTTGTTGGTTTATAATCTCCTAATGTGTCCTGCTGACAGACCAACGTGGAGCATTTGGCTGAAAAGATGAAGAAGGACATCCAGCGAGGTCTGGTACTCAGGTAAGTGATTTTCCAGTGTTAGGCCTCCAGCTGTAAGAAAAGCTGTTTCTTAAAGTGATAATATGCAACTTTTTCATATTTTTAAATCTTTTCCTTGAGCCAGTCTGTGCTAATATGACCCTTTACAGAGTTAATGAAAAGTCACTTAGCCCCATCTGGTGATTACAGCCGGAATACCACGATTGCAAGATCTCCGTCGCCATCACGGTACCCAGGAAGTCACGTGTCTCACGAGGCTTAGGCTAACCCAAAGTGGCTAGCTGTTATTATGCTAGCGCTGGAGTGGTTTTATCTCATGATTCCTGATTTTTTTTTCAATCTCTCCCTGCTTGAACACAGCTGATTTCTTTGAAGGAGTAAATAACCGCTCCTGTAGAAAACTATGAAGGCTGAGGAGACATTTCTACAGTTAGATTTAGGCGTTTAGAAGCTGAAACAATATGCTAACTTGTGTAATGCAGTAATTTAAAACGGACACCAGAGGGAGCCCAAAACAAGCAAAACTGCATATTATCACTTTAAAACCCTTTAACTTCATGTACCTGAGTGGACATTAATAAGGGGTGTTGGTTAGGGAGAATTAGAGAATATACGTTTTACAGAATGTTTTTCAGTGCTTCTGGCTTTTCAGCACATTTCAGCATGGACTGGTTCAGAATGGAAACTGCAGAGGGTTTAAAAACCTCCGCACGTGTTACAGTCAGCAAAGGTGCGATCACACTCAACCCTTCAACAGAGCAAACATGTAAAGTATCTGCTCATTTTAGCCTACAAGCTACTTATGTTTTAACAGCGTTTTTCTGTAGGTTAACAAAAGTATTTTAGTAGGAATTAGTCACGTATAACGTGATTAAACTACATTTTATTGGGATTTTATAAGAAAAAAACGCTTGGGCATAGGTTTTGGTTTCATTTGGCAATAGACGTACATCACTGTATGTGATCTGTTTTTTTTTTTTATTGACCGTTTTCTTTTTCGTAACAGGAATGAATACTGCCATGAGAACTACAACACAGACTTCATTTACAGGCTGTATTCTGAAGAGGGGAAAGGCGTTTTTGACTGCAGAGTCAATGTGTTGGGTCATCTCCAGCAGGTACTTACCAAAGTGACTGCTCTGCAGCTTAAAAACGACATCAAATAATTAATTTGAATGAATTTATACTTGGTTTGTGCTGTAGGGAGGGGCGCCTACTCCTTTTGATAGAAACTTTGGCACCAAGTTGGGTGTGAAGGCTACGCAGTGGATTTCAGAGAGGCTGACTGAAAACTACAGACAAGGTCAGGTTCATCTAAACTCATCGGACATAAACCCAAATCAGAGGTTGTCTGATTTTCTTTTCTTTCTCCCCTCAGGTCGAGTGTTTGCCAACTCACCAGAAACAGCCTGTGTGCTCGGCCTCAACAGGAAGGTGGTCTCGTTCATCCCTGTCACTGACCTGAAGTCTATCACAGATTTTGAGTAAGTAGGGCAGAAATACAACACGTCTGTATTTGTTGCGCGCCTACAGGATAAGTACTGATCCGAGTTCTTCCATTTTCAGGCATCGGATGCCCACGGTTCAGTGGTGGGTCAATCTGCGACCGATGCTGAAAATGTTGGCCAGGTACCAAACCAACTTCTGTGAATACGTCCCTGGAGAGATCGAACACGTGACTCGGCGCTCGCTCAGTATCGATGCAGGATACTGAGTTCTCTGAATCCAGTCCTGTGTCTCGTCCCAGATCTCTCCATCCTTTTTTTGCAACTACATACAGGGACATATTTTTACCTCGAGTGTAGTGCTTCAGTTTTCTCCCTCCAAACATTAGACTGAGTCCTGTGCACTCATGTGAAATTACTGTTAAAAACTGCATCTGTGGGCCCAGATTTCACTAAGTTTTACAGATTTCCTGTGCTCTGAAGGAAACCCTCAACAGTACGATTCACTCTGACTTTGTACTCTTGTCTCACTCAGGTTTTTCTACAAGACGTTTTCTAAAAAGCAGTTTCCCGTTTTGATTAACAGCTGCTTTTTTACTGCATTGCATTTATTTCTAAAACTGAAGAACGCTGCTCTTGAGTAAAGAGAGGTTTATACTTTAGTGGTAAATAATTAAACTCAGACTCAACAGTATGATTATAACCACAGAAGATCAAAATACACAAGAGTAAAATCAAGTTTTCATTTATTAACGTGTTTTTAATACAGAATTTTTTTTTATTCCAAGGTGCTCTGTCCTCAAACCGCTGCTACAAACAGACAACCAGGTGTGCCACAGACTGACAGTTTTATAAATGATTTACTAACTATAATGCATGCAGAAGGTGAATGTAAACGGCGTGGTGTGTACTTCTTACTTTTAAAAGATCACATATTTAGAAAATGCTGAGCCATAAAGAAAACTTCTCAGGAACCTTAATTAAAAAAAAAGGTCCCCAATCATGTTTTAACATGTTCTTACTGAAAACGAACCAAGTAAACTTATGGGCTCAGCCGTTCAGTATTTTGTGTATTCATGTGACTGTAATTCAATAAAATGTAAGATGTTAATTTACTTTTAATGTAGTATTAAACTGAAACTATCCTCTGCCACTTTTTCAACCGAACAAGTCATAAATGTATCATGTTTCACTGTAAAAACTTGTAAACTTTACATCTGCTGTACTTTAATAAGAGAAATCTGTAAAGATATATGGACTACTGCTGTGTATTGATGCTCTAACGTCAGTAAATGTTATTCAAGTATAACACTATAACAAACACTTGGGTGATTTTTCTCACATCTTTAGGTAAAACATCTGAATTAGGGTAAGAAACTTACGTAGCTGCTAGCTAAACAACAAGGAAAGTGATGTTGGGAACAAATCAGCATTAACTGCATTATTTTAGAAGTTGAATGAAAACGGAAACTCGTCCTTGTTTTCATTGCTGGCTGACTGAGGACTCTTTGCAGCGAAGGCAAACTGGAAGTCCTCACCTTTCTGTGGCTGGTCGAACAAGAATTCAGGGTCTGAAAAATCATACATGCAGTTAAACAACCATAACATCACAAAAACAGGAACTAATTTGATACTTACAGCTTGAAGGGTTTGCCTCTGTAGATTTCTGTAAAAGAAAAATTGTAAACCTTATTTTTCTGGTTGCAAAACTGTTAAAAAAAAACAAAGTGAAAATGCATTTACCTTCTCGTTGAAAAGGGAGCCGGTGAAAGCAAAAGAGGAGTCCTGGAATGACATTTCGAGGTGATTTCAAAGCAATGAAAGATGAATTACTTTAAAGCCATTTATTCTTTTACTAACTCCTCACCTCTTCCTGAGATGAGCCCATGTCAAATCCAAATCCAGGAAAGGCTGGGGTGCTTGTGTTGGAGTTCAGTGTGAAGTGAAAAGCTGGAGATTTTGTGTCGGAGGTGGCTCGATGTGGGGAGCTGGTGGGGCTGAAGCTAAAGATGATGCACAAAAACATTCTTAGGAGTGGTCATCACAGTGGCTCAAAGTGTCTACAAAAAGGGAAAAAGTCTTACTTAAATGCAAATGTTGGGGTTGAAGCTAAAGATGCTGCGTTTCCTGAGAAAGACTGAGGGTTAGCTTCTTGAGATGTTTGGGGATAAACCGTGACTTCCTGGTTGTCCTCTTCAGTTGGTGCTTGCTCTTCATCTGTAGGAGCTCCATTCTCCACCTCATCCTCCACATCTAACACAGCCATCTGCTCCTCCTACGAACAGAAGTGTTGTCAGCAAGTTTCACAATCTGAAGAGACAAATATCAGTTACACAAACCTAAGGTCATAGAAAAAACAACTGTGACGTCTCTGGTCCACGCTAATCAGATTAACTAATCCAATTTATTCTGAAATTAGATGCTACTACCCATATCCTCAGATAAAATACAACAATAAGAGATTTAAAAGGGGTTTTCTAGTGATGAGTTTTTATTCCTGTAAATTTGACACAAACTGTATATATATAGTGAATTTAAAAAATACCAAAATCTGGTTTTCTTTTGAAGTTTCCACATCCTGTGCTTCAGGCTCCATTTCATCTGGTTGCACTGGGAAAAAAAGTTGGTTTATGAAAGATGAATTCACACAGTCCCATACATTTCTCTACATACCCTCCATCTGCTGATAGGACCACAGCTCTTTCTTTGCTTTCTCAGGGGAGATCGTGGAGGTAGGGAGATCCTGCACCTTGTTTTGCTCATGAGTCTCCTCAATGTTTGCCTCTACAGAAACTCCAATCTCATTCTGCAAGATAATAAAGCAGTTTTTACTTTTTCATGCAACAAGTGACAAATACATGTTAAAATGTCAAATTCTGTGTATCTTCAGTACAGCTGTGTGATTGAGATCCGTAGATGAGACGTCATTAATGGAAGAATCCCTGTCCTCTTCAGTCTGAAGCTCTGATTGTTTTTCTTGTTCTGTTGTGGGCTGCTGGCCAAAAACACTAAACAGAACAATTTACTCAGTCAGTGAAAAAAAGGTGCTTTACAGGAAAATATTCATGGATGTTTTGTAATTGAAGGTTGATTTACTTGTCGGAGAGCTTCCCAGTGGAAACAGAATTCACAGCTAAATCTGTTCAGACACAAATTAAATTAACTATTTAAATATTTAATCTCTACCAGAGCAAATAATTAAATGAAATAGCTTATTACCAGTGAGATGCTCCAGTTTTTCCTGTTTGGCCATTATTTGATCATTACAGGCCTTGATTCTACTCTTAATATCCTCATTTTCAGCATGCAGCTCAAAGAGCTTTTGAGCAAGAGGATTTTGCAAATAACTTTCTTTGTACGATTCAAATGTCGTTCTGTAGCTTGAAAGCCTCTCTTCGTAGACTTCCCTTGTTGATTTAAAAATAAAGAACATTTCAGCTTGGGAAAATATGCAAAACTAATATTTTGACCATAAATAAAAGTCCCTAATGGGAACTCACAGGTCATGGTTGTAGCTGGTTTTCCTGTTTTCTAGTTCTGCTTTCAGTGTCTCTTTATACTGAAGAAGATGGCTGTTGGTTGCTTTCATGCTGGAGATTTATGAATCACAAGACATATATCCACAATATTATATACAGAAATAAAATATAATATGCAAATACAATCTGTTTTAACAGCATTTTACCCTTTTGAATGTTCTTTATTTTTCAAGATGGTGCTCTGCTTCCCATTTGTTTCCTCATTAAGTTTCTTGATATTTCCTTTGAGTGTTTCAATGTGAGACCTCCTCTCAGAAATATCAGCTCTGCACCCTGTTAATAAAAGCAGGTATTATAAAATAGTTCAAGTAAGAACCAAGATATTTACAACCACAAAACTTTCCAAGGACTTGCTTAATGTCTTGATCTCTTCCAGCAAGGAAAGTGTCACCGATACATCAATTTAGCATCGGCAAAATACTGAAAAATCACTTAAGGTTGAGACAAAAAAATTACCCCTTTGTACATGTGTCGTGATTCATTAATATTTAAAGTAATTAAAATATAATAAAAAAAGTAATAAAGAACAAAGAATAGTAACAGTCCTGATCAAAGTTTAGGACCACTTGAAACATGGCAAAAAAAAAAATCATAATTTGCATGGTTGGATCTTAACAAGGTTCCAAGTAGAGCTTCAACGTGCAACAAGAAGAAATGGGAGTGAGACAAAACATTTTCTCAGCATGCAATTTATTAAAAACGATGCTTAAACTTAAACAGACCGTTTCACAGCTGATCAATAGTTCACCATCATCAAAGGTAAATTTTTTTTTCTCATCAGAGAATAAAACTGTCTTCCACCTTTTAATGTCCCATGTTTGGTGTCTCTTGAAAAGTTCAAAAGGTCAATTCTGTGGCAACAGTGTGAACACCTGTCAGAAACTGACTACAATGAAACCACATTTTTGCACAGATTTAGCCTTTTAAAGGCATGTGGCCATTAATCAACCTGTTTCAGTTTAAGGAAAGAAAAGAAAAGGAAAGGTGGAATTTTTGTCCACTTTTGTGTACACCTCAGTACAATGTAGTAGAGTTTGTTTTCTACATTTGACACATCACTGAGGAGCACAGGGCAGCCATTTTTGGTGGTGCCCGGAGGCAACTGGTGGTCCAGTGTTGCCCAAGGATACTTCAACACATGGCTGGGCTTGTGAGAAAATCTGTTCCCATGAATTATTCTGTTCCCTCTGAGCGCGCACTGCAGTCAGAGGCAGAAGCGACGGGCTACACAGCACTTCTGATTGATATAAATGAATAAAAATAAACATGGTCTTGATTTATTTTTTATTCTTACACGGCTTTGTGTTGTTTTAATCATCAAGAGAATTGCAGAGTCTTAGTGTCTCAGGTTCACTAAAAACTGCAAGATTACCTAGCTGCAGACAAGATGGCGGACAGCCCCCTCCATGCCGGAAGTCCTATGTCGAAGGTCATGTGATCTCCTTGCCAGAAGTCTTTGTAAAACATTATTTAAATTCTTACAATTCAAAACAAGTCAGGTAATTTAGATTTTAACTTAAAAGTTGTTCTTCTTTGCATAGGGTAGGGTGACTGTGTTGTCTTGCATAATCTTCTAATAAGCAAACAAGGCCAGTGAGTTATTTAGTTTGTATGTTATGAGGGGGAAACAATATTTTTCAAGCAGCTGAAATATTTGGTGTCCCACCCCTTCTGTAAGCGATGAAATATGTTCTCGTGCATCATTGTGGTGTTTTTATTGTATATAGTGATGTCATTATTTGCCGGACTATGAGTCTGTAATAAAAATATCCTATACCTACCAGTTTGTACAGCAGATATTTTAGACAAATGACAACAGCCAGTGACGAGAAAGAATGAACAACTCTAAATACCTTTAATAAATTCATTAATGAGCCCTAGATTTTACTAGAATAATGAGCCTAAACATATCTTTTTAGGAATTAGTTTTCATCTCCAGCAGAGCGAGCTTCCAACATATATATAAATAAACAAGATGTGAAGGAAAACAGTGTTTGGTAATGTGATATTTGGTAATTTGGTATAAGTACAAGCCATTTATGTGGCTGAATGTCTGTTTTCAGTGAACTTAGACACTACGATTCTCTCTGTGATTAAAAGAACACAAAACCGTGTAAGAATAAAAAATAAAATGCTTATTTTTATTCATTTATTTACTAGGAGCTAAATAAAGTAACAAGCTTGACATGACGTGTTGTAGAAATCGATCAAAGTGCTGTGAAGCCCGTTGCTTCAGCCTCTACAGTGCGCGCTCCCGAGGGAAACAAAATATTTCAGGGGAACAGATTTTTTTCAACGACCGGGATGGGGTTAAAACTCCAATCTCCCAAATGGAAGATGATCTCAGCCACTGAAGTAAAATCTGTCAATTGAAAAAAGCTGCGTTGGCCGGGAATCGAACCCGGGTCAACTGCTTGGAAGGCAGCTATGCTAACCACTATACCACCAACGCTTCACAGGAGCAGTGTGCAAGGCGCGCTCCCGAGGGGAACAAAAAGACCGGGATGGAGTTTGAAATGAAATGGAAGATGATCTCTGCTACAAAAACCTGTCGCTTGGGGGGGAAAAAGCTGCGTTGGCCGGGAATCGAACCCGGGTCAACTGCTTGGAAGGCAGCTATGCTAACCACTATACCACCAACGCTTCACAGGAATAACGTGCACGGCGCGCTCCCGAGGGAAAAAAAAAAAGACCGGGATGGACTAAACTGAAATGGAAGATGATCTTTCTGCCACTAAAACATGTCGCTTGGGGGGAAAAAAAAGTTGCGTTGGCCGGGAATCGAACCCGGGTCAACGGCCACTGCTTGGAAGGCAGCTATGCTTACCACTATACCACCAACGCTTCACAGGAACAGCGTACAAGGCGCGCTCCCGAGGGGAACAACATATTTCAGGGAAACAGATTTTTTCAAAGACCGGGATGGAGTTTGAACTGAAATGGAAGATGATCTCTGCCACTAAAACCTGTCGCCTGGGAGAAAAAATAATAAACTGCGTTGGCCGGGAATCGAACCCGGGTCAACTGCTTGGAAGGCAGCTATGCTAACCACTATACCACCAACGCTTCACACAAGCAAAATGCAAGGCTCGAGCTCACGTACATGACATCATGACACTGACGTCAGCTACTCAACTGTACTACAGACGCTAAAAAGAAGCCTAGCGTTGTTTGAATATATTGCATCCTCAAGAAAATGTTTTATCTCAATCTCATCTCGTCTTGTTGCATGTTAGAGCACTACTTGGAACCTTGTTAAGATTCAACCATGCAAAATATTACTTTTTGCCATTTTGACCGGGACTGTATCTTTTACAGTAATTTGGTCTGACACGCAAAATTTCACTTGTTACAATAACATTAACTACATACCTTTAATTTGTTGTTTGATTTCATTCTTCTTGTGAGAAAGCTCCCGGGTTTCAAGAGCTAAAAATAATTAAAGTAGTAATTAACCTGCTAATAAAAAGTGTAAGTGTTAGCAACCTGTTGTGAGTTGCTAACTAGTTAGCTTGCCATTGACAGATAGCCAACTACGAAACCAGAGCTAATTAAGCAAAATTATTAGAATAAACAGATATATATATATATATATATCATAATATTCATCTAACAGAACAAAACCACATTCAAATCTAATTAAACTCACCTAACTGAAAAAGAAGAGCGTCGACGTCATTAAATGAAAGCTGCTCGCTCATTTTGAAAACTAGCTTGAGCTGCTATCAAAGGTTTGAGGTGGAACAGGAACTCACTATTTGAAAAAAAAAGTTTATTAAATTGCCTTACGTTTTAATAAATTACCGCACGTGCCCAAGAGCATAACATAAAAAGTAGTAGTTTTATTTACAAAGTGTCAGCATAACCTAAAGTTTTCTAATACATATGGGTGTTCTATCAGTTTCTGTCACCATGAGATTTTGTTCCCCATAGGGCCTATATTTTCTAAACCTGTTCGCTATACTTTTGATATGTGATTTGTGTAATTTGTTACCTATTATAAAATAAATGATAAAAAGATGGTGATAAAAGATTTTCTGTTGAGCTATCAAAAGCTTCATTTGATAAAATGTTCATTTTAATGCAATACATGATCTGTCTGTACAAACTATTTGTTAGTAAATACATTTAGACACGTATATTAATATAAAGAATATACATTTCACTTTTAATGTCCGCTGTGTCGGGGATTAGTGTGATCTGAGGTTTGCGGAGAGGCGGGATTAGAGCTATTCCAGAAACCATTTTGCGCAGCGCATCTGTGTGGCCAAAAACAGCGTTGTGATGTGCTGTTCCTGCGATGTGACAGATAGATCCGGCGATTTCTTCTCACACGGTTCTGGTTTCCTATTCGCCGGTCTTCTATCCTTCTAAATAAGGTAAGGCTGCGTTTCAGTGAGGGAATATTGAAGTAGCGCTTCATAATCGCCGGTTGACATTTGCAGACAAAAGAGCGACAACATGGGTGGGATTTAAATGGGAGGGGATCAGCTGTATGAAGGGTTGCATTGTCAATTTCACCCTCTTCCTGCATCAACGTATGCATTATTTTAGATGGATCTACCTATGGTCGTTTAGTTTGTCCTACTCTGCAAAAAAAACGTGAATGCTTTTGTTTAGTTTTTACAATCTGAGCTCGCAGCTCTTTGGACAGGGCTGCCATGCAAAAAGAGATCGACCCTCCTAACCTGACCAAATCACGCTTTGTTTGTCACATCCTGCTTTCTCCCTGTTCATCCAGATGATAAAGATCAGCCCCAATGTGACATTTAAAGGATGCAATCAGTCAACATGAGCACATTCATAAAAAATAGAAAAATCTGGGCCACTGAGGATTAGACAAAGATGATGGAGAAACTGCTTTTCCTCACTGTGCTCTCTTTGTGTGTGTGTGTGCGCACGCGTGTGTGTGTGTATTTAGCTCTTTGCATTCAGCTGTTACTAATTTGTAAAAAGCAAATGGGTGGACAAAGTGTTTAACCTATCATAAAAAATTGCCTGAAAGTCATATATTTTGTTTGAAAGAGATAATGGCACAGGTAGAAGAGGCTCAGACTGAAGGGGAGGGCAGCCCCCAGATGGTCTCCTTAAGGTCTGACGTATCAGGGAACCATGTAGACGATGGAGAAGCAGGACCTGCTATGAGGAGGAAGAGGAGGAAGAAGAAAGAGCCACGTCCAGAGTCCATCATCGTGTACCGTTCTGAAATGGAGAGAGCACCTGGAGAGGACCAGAGCGGTGAGGAGGGGGGAGAGAGGAGTACTGAGGAGGGAGCAAAGTTCCTCTGCACACCCACAGGTGAAGGTGAGAAGGCAGTATCAAATATCCGTTATTATTATTAGTGATGGAAAAAATGATAACAACCCTTTTTATATTAAAAGATTATTTGATAAAGCCACAACAAAGCAACAGTTGACTGCAACTCAGTAAAAGTTGTTTGTCCAAATCTCCTCTGTCTATTTATGAGCAGGAGGCGGCTGGAACTTTCCTCCAGACAGCCGCTACGTGACCCTGACTGGCACCATCACACGAGGGAAAAAGAAGGGTCAGGTCGTGGACATACACGTCACTTTGACAGAAAGGGAACTCAGGGAATTGGCCAAGTCAAAGGAGCGCCTCAACGCAGAGTGTGAAGCAGGAGAAGGCTCCAAACGCTCCTGCAGCTTGGGAGTGTGTCAGGGACCCCACGTTGTCCTGTGGAGCATCTCATGCGCTCCTGTTGTTTTCATCCTCTCCTTCATCACCTCCTTCTACTACGGCACACTCACCTGGTACAACGTCTTCCTGGTGTACAATGAGGAGCGGACGTTCTGGCACAAGATCACCATTTGCCCCTTTCTCATCATCTTCTACCCTGTGCTCATCATGCCCGTGGCCCTGTCGCTGGCTCTGTACTCGGCTGTGGTGCAGGTGTCCTGGGCCTTCAGCGAGTGGTGGCAGGCGGTGCGAGATCTGGAGAAGGGTTTCTGCGGCTGGGCCTGTGGGAAGCTGGGGCTGGAGGACTGCTCGCCCTACAGCATAGTGGAGCTGCTCGATTCGGACACTGTTTCTGGCACTCTGCAGAGCAAGGCGCCCAGTGAACTTGCTCAGACATCATCCGTTTGATGGAGCAAATGAATCATGGGAAATATTTTAATAATTTAAATGAGTTTCAAGAAATGTACCTGAAAATTGAATTCAGTCACAAGAGAATGAACTTAGAAGGTAAAATGTTTCTGAAAGCGACAGAAGAAGAAAACAAAAAGGACTTTTAAGTTTAAATTATAATCAAGTACACTTCCTGCTCTTTAACCTATTTAAACACTGCCCGAACTGTCTTGAACTATTTCTACTAACAGAAACATTATTGTACTATAAGCATGATGTCCGTTTTTATATTTACACGTTCTATACGCAGATCAGTAAGCAGCCACCAGGGAGAACTCAACACTTTCAGAGACTTTTCACAACATTTTGGCCTTGGCTTGCACAGCTGCTGTAATCAGGTGCTGTTACACAAATTACCGGAGAAGTTTCAACCAATCTGTAAATATCTGTACATAAATATTTGTGCTCACCCCATGTCCGCTGTGCAGTGAATGCTCTTCCAAAGCAACATTCCCTTGTTTAAGTCATCAATATCATTTTGAAGTTACAATTTAAACAACGCTGGACGAGCGTCTGTCTCTTTGCTGCTGCAGCTCTGCTCACTCTGGACATTTTTATTAGTGTTATTTACACATGATGAACAGAACATGTCAGCATCCTGCATCTAAGTTATGTGTTGTTGTTTTTTGGGGTGTTCTGTAAATCCAGTGAAAAGACCAAACGCAGCAGCCTGCTTTTACTTTAGACTTTGAACCAATTTTTTATTTTTGCAGTTTATTAAACATGCCTCTGTTGTTATTATTATGAGGATGACTTCTATAAGCTTAATGTGTGGATTAATAATACACATTTCTTTGATCTATAACTGATTATAAAGTATATTTGGGAAAGAATTAGGCCTTGGCTGCACATATTAGCTGGTTTGAATAAGATATTGGAAATTGTGTTGATTTTTTTTTTTTTATTACAAAAAACATTATCACTACTGGCCTTAAATAAAATGAATTTCAGTTTACCTCAGATTATCTCTGCATATGCTAAAATGACTTGAAACACAATAAATCATGGAGCCTGATGAGGAACAAGACTTTAAATATTTTGTTGTTGTTAATTTTCCCAGACCTCTAAGCACTTAAAGATACTAAAAGATTTATTCCTCTATGTCAAAAAAACAAATCAGACAAGCTGGGATTTAAAGGAATTTTCAAAACGGTTGTGATTTAAAACTACTCGTGTTGTTTTCACTAAAACAGTGAATAGTATTTTTCCACGTTAAATGTCCACACAGTGTTTTATGTGTCCCTTCAATTCATTTGATGAATTTATTTCTTGTATAGGTGTTTTACACTACGGCACTTTGACATTTTAAACAGGTGGATACAGATTTAGAAAGGTCAGATGACTGAAAGACGTGCTGAGTCAAATGTTGGGGAATGTTTGGGTTTATTTAAATGATTATGGCCAACTTTAGTTGCATTTTTAGTTTGTTTTTTTTAAGAAAAACACTGATGTGTTCACAGGTTGAATCTGTATTCCACTTGCTTATTGTAAATCTATAAGCAAAAATAAAAAACAAAGTACTGTATTATTCCATTTCAGTTGTGTGATGTTTTCTAACATATTCCCAATGTGACCTTGTGCATTTAACATTGAGATCAGATTGCTCACTGAAAAAAAAATCAATAGTCACCAGTGCAGCTAATTACAGAAAAATAAACTATTTGCTGCCCTGTTTCACTGGGAAAACAAACAAATAATGTTAATAACTCACAGTTCAGATGTGGGTAATAAATACACAAATTAACTGCTACAACTTGACTGACAGATTTAAACAATTTTTATGTAAAAATTTAGCTTTTTTATTTAGTAAAAATAGTTATTGATCACGAGAATAGGTCCTATGATATTGAACAAATGTTCAGAACTGCATCAGTATAATATTGTTAAATGGTTGAATACATAAATTACATTTATTTCAAATTAAATACACAAAACTGAAATAAAATTAATTCTTATCAATTCATTTTTTTAAAGCCTTTTTTGGATCCAAAAATCTACACTAACAGTTCTGATGAGAAACATCAAACGTATCTATGTTTTTAAGCAGATGAATGAATAATATATTTTAAAGACTCAACCATCATCTTAAGGTATTTGAGGGGTAAAGCCTTCATTCAGCTTTCAGGCTTCTCTGTTGGTGAATCAGGTTGGGTTGAGGAGGCAGAAGCTTTCAGTAGGTTGAATTTGAACTTTCATATCTGAAAATTATTGTTTGATTTTTTAAAATTTACTTTCTTTTTACATGCAAGACTCTCTGAGAACCAATATACGGTAAATCTTTTGTGCAAGAAATATTAAATGGTTGTGATCTTTATTTTGACTGCAGTCACCCACAATAATGTGTTTTAATTGTACCCCTCCAGTTGATTATTTTATTTTGTATTTATTTTAATTGGTTTGATAATTTAATCTTATTTATTTATTTAAAAAAATGTTTGCTCAGGTTTTGTCTTGTTGGTTAACCATAACACCTTACAATGCAATAACCAGTTCTGTCAAGTTAATTAGCCCTAGCTGTTTATTCCTCATATTAATCAGTGCTAAATGCTTTATTTGATTTTGTTTCCATTTCCTGATTGCCTACATTTGAACACCACTGAATTTGCTCTTTACTAAGTTAAGTTTTTAGTTTCCTTACTTGCCTGTTTTTAGTAAATATTATATGAATCAAGATTTATACAAGTTTCCAATGAAAGTTTTCTGCACTTTTTCAAAGAAAAGTTATGGGCAGCTTGTTTTGCCCTGGGCTATCCCTTTAGTTATGCTGCTATAGGGTTCAGGCTACTAAATGATGCGTTGTGATGCTGATCTCCTCTCCTGATGGTTGCTGCTCATCCTGAGTGGATCTGCTGGAGGTCTTTGCAAGGTGGGTGTTGGAAGTTGTTCTCTTCACTGTTGCTTGCTGCCATGCTCAAGCTAACATAGTTAAACATTTCACTGAATATGGAATTCATAAAACCAGACTAACATTGAATATGATACATGTATTTGAGCTAAACAGGATTTAACATAATTTTTTAAATAATCTTTGTAATAAGAATATGCTTTTGTGAAGTGATGCCATACAAATAAAATTACAGGTTAAACTAAATAACCAGGGATTACACAAATACTGAACTTTTTAAAACATTTAAATATAAAACATTTATTAAAATACAACAACTGAAATCAGCTGCTAACATTGTACAGTTTAATGAAATTTGATAATTTATTTATTTAACTTAAAACTTTAAACCGCTAGAGGGCGTTTGACCTACATCTGATTTCTGCTCTCTTTATGACACATTTATCAGGCTTAACATCACAGAAAACATTTAGATGGATTCACTGAGGTCCAGCATGTTATTAAACTGGTAAAAGAAGAAGAAGGAAAAAAAAAGAAAAACAACTGTTAAAGAAAGAAAAATCGGAACAATTTGTATAGCAAAGAGGAACACTTGTCTGAAGGCTGTTGTTTCTTTCCGGAGTCATAACAGAGTAACACGCGGTCTTTGAAAGAGGGAAAACAGAAGAGAATGGCAGGTGCCAAAGTAAGTTATTATCTTTTTATTTACTTTCACTTTTTGAATATTTCTTCAATAAGTGGTTGAATCAGGATCGATTTTTGGATTTTCTCAATATTTGCGTTTTAAAAACGGTAGACGGAGATATATCCAGTTCGTTCTGTAGCTGAGACATGTTGAGACTAAACACCGAAGCTGTCACACCCAGGTTCATTCTCACACAGCTCCTTTTGTTCAAGTGCGATGTTTTCACACGAGAAACTATAGTCCTAAAAGCAAATAAAGCATGCGAACTACTGGAGTTTCTGGTCGTTTTAATGAACTTATTATTTTATTGTCTGCAGGCAGCTCTAATTCTTTGCATGGATGTGAGCCTCTCCATGTCCAACTCAGCTCCGGGTGAAGAATCTCCTTTTGAAGTCGCCAAAAAAGTCGTTCAGAAGTTTGTCCAGCGACAGGTACAAGTTGCTCAAATCCCCAGGATTTGTCTCTATCATCATCATCATCATCATCATCATCATCATCATCATCATCCAGAATCATTTACTGGACGTGTTTATTTGTTTTTGTCAGGTTTTTGCAGAGACTAAAGATGAACTGGCTTTAGTCCTGTTCGGCACAGATGCCACCAAAAATCCTTTGGGCCATGATGGCCAGTACCAGAACATCACGGTGCATCGTCACCTCATGGTTCCAGACTTTGAGCTTCTGATGGAGATTGAACATCAGGTCCATCCTGAGAATCAGCAGGCTGACTGTATCCTCTTTGATCAGTAATCTTTAGTTTGATCACACATAGCTATCAAATGGTGTTTGCGTAATACTTCACAAGGTTTTCTGGAGATCTTTAACATTTTGTATTTAGACATAAAGTATTTTTTCTGAATAACCAAATTCGCCCTGATTATTTTTTGAAATTGGCTTTTTTCCCCTGCATGTTACGAGCTTAACTAAGTTTTCACAGGGCTGGATGCCCTCGTAGTCTGTATGGATCTTCTTCAGACACACACACAGTAAGAAACAGCTTGTTTCACTTATAAGGTCCCCCCTGTTCACAGAAAAATCCAAACTAATTCCAGTTTGTGTATTTGGTTGTGCTTTTCAAAGGGGGAAGAAGTACGAGCTCCGCAACATTGTCATCCTGACTGACTTGAACACTGAGGCCAGTTCAGACAACCTGGATGTTATTATTAAAAACCTGAAGCAAGCTGGAGTCAACCTGCAGTTCTTGTGAGACTCAACTCAATATCAAAATTAATATTTGGGTTTTATAATTACTTTATGACTTGAATTATTTCATAAAAGCATAGTATTCTGCACATTTCTGTTTAAAATCAAATTCTAATCTATTTAGTAGATAACTGCAAACATGAGGATTGTTGATTAATCTGGTTTTTATTGGGAAGTTTATCGATCAAAGTTTCACAACCTTGTAATTTTTTGTGTTTTTAATTTCTCCTTTTGGATTTGCAGTTTGCCTTTCCCAGTGGCTGATGATGAAGAAGGCCAAGGAAGTAGAGAAAGTGGAGGTCCTGGTGACGCTGGTCCAGGTAAAGGTCTGTCCAGAGAACAGAAGAGCGGCCTGGAGATGGTTAAACACATCATGCTGAGCCTGAATGAGGAGGAGGGCCTAGAAGAAATTTACACATTTAGGTTAAAGACCTTTTTTTGTTTAATCTCTTCTTCTTTTTCATCTAATAAATGTTTTGACATTTAAATGTCCAGTTCTGTCTACATTTAGAAGTAAATGATGCTTGCATTTTGATAGCGTTGCGCCACTTGATCTCTATTTGCTCTAATCTTGTTGCAGGGATGCAGTCGAGCAGCTGTGTATGTTTAAACGCATTGAACGGAGACCCATGGCCTGGCCCTGTCAGCTGACCATCGGTAGCTCTCTGTCCATCCGTATTGTCGGCTACAAAGCAGTAAGTTCACTTATAAAGCATATAGTTTACACGCTTATTACACAGAACATTTAAATATTCAGTATTTATTAGATGTTAAGAGATGCAGCTCTCTCGCATCTCGCATGTGTGGAAAAATGTAGCACCATGTTATTGCATTAATTTATTATTAAAACGTGTCCTTTATTGCAACTTTTTAATTCATTGTTCACAAAAAAACTTTTTTTAAAACATCTCTGCGGTTCACCAGGTGACTGAGGAGCGACTGAAGAAGATGTGGATGACAGTGGATGCTCAAACCAGCCGGAAGGACGATGTGAAGAGAGAGACGGTCTACTGCCTGGAGGATGACAACGAGACAGAAGTGACGAAGGAGGACACTATTCAAGGTGAGGATGCTCTCTGAATTCAGAACACGTACTGTATTCCCCTTAAAGTCACTTGAAATCTGACTCTCTCTCGACTTTTCATCCTAATTTCTCTGCAGGTTTTCGTTATGGAAGCGACATCGTTCCCTTCTCCAAAGTCGATCAAGACCAGATGAAATACAAGCATGATGGGAAGTGCTTTGCTGTACTGGGCTTCACCAAACAGGACTTGGTAATCCTTTTTATTTTACATGAGTGTGGCTGAACATTGCCTTTAAAACACAGATTTCAGCTAATCTTTAATTTGTTCTTCTATAGGTACTTCGGCATCAGTTAATGGGAAATCAGGTTGTCAAGATATTTGCTGCCCGGGACGATGAGGTAGGAATACAGAGAGCTGATATTTAGTTCTAGAGCTCATTTTGAGTCTGACCTGTTGTTTATGTATTTGCGTTCCTGAGCAGCATGCAGGAGTGGCTCTGTCGGCTCTTATCCGTGCGCTGGATGAACTCAAAATGGTGGCTATTGTACGATACGCCTATGACCGGCGCAGCAACCCTCAAGTGGGAGCTGCTTTCCCATGCATCAAGCCAGACTATGAGGTCAGATCACATAAAGCTCTGGTTTATTCACAGTACATTCAGAGAACCACAGCTGAAACCCATCCTCTCACCTTCTGTAGTGTCTGATGTACGTCCAGCTGCCCTTCATGGAAGACCTCAGGCAGTTTCTGTTTCCTTCTCTTGAAAACAACAAAAAGATCACTCCATCAGGTATTGTTTCATCGCTCTGAAGATATGAAACGGCTTTACCACTCACTCTCAAACCCACACATTTATTTTTGTGTTAGATCTACTATTTGCGTCTTCCAAGAGCAGAAAGTGAAATCTATTTTACTCTATTCACCTCATATACTCACTTGTAGATTGCACACATCGACATGTAAGAATTGCTGGTGTGTTAAAGACAATTCCAATTAAATCTAAATATTCAAGTTGCTTTTAACCAAGAGTCTTGGCTTCCAATTAAACCCAAGATTTGCATTCATTTAGCGAGTAAATGGGCTCTTTTGTGAGATTAGTTGTGAGATTAGAGCATCTCTGCTCTGAGGAGGTTAGAAAACAAAACCCTACAGACTGGGTTTGATGGGCATTGGTTCTCTAAACCGGTTTAGGATTAAAGATGCTGTTTTAAAAGGATAGTTTAGTTTTTAAAACATGTTTGGTGAGAAATAATACATCAGGCATGAAGAAATGAGCTTAATGCATTTTCTTTGTGTTTATATCCGGTAGAGAAACAGTTGTCAACCGTGGACTCTTTGATCGACTCCATGATGCTGGTGGAAAGAGATGAGAATCAAGACGTAATAGACCTAATGAAGCCTCATCGTCTCCCCAACCCTTCCTTCCAGAGGCACTTCCAGGTACTGCAGAACAGCTTTTAAATCATTTAGAATTGTTACAGGTTTCCAGGTTAATCACAAAAAACACCTGAACTTTTAGTCCAGTTTTTTGCACAGAACAGCTGTGACTCTGGGGCGTCTGGTTTTCTTCAACATTATCTTTGTTTGACTTAGTTGTTTTTTTTTTTTTCTGTTCTTTGGTTTAATGACTTGTGTACTTTGGGTCAGTGTCTGGCTTTATGACCCACTTTATCACTATATAATGAATGGTTTACTTTAGAATTCATTGTTCTGTCAGTCAGAGTGAGTCATCCTGGCCCAGATGTAGCAAAACAGGCCAGAACTGCAACTAAAGATTTGAACATAACTTTATGTTTCGATTTGTTTACTATTTAATACAAAATCTCCTTATTTTAAATCAAATTTTAATGTAAACATGCAGTAAAGCTCAGATTGTTGTTCTTAAATGAAATATCACTCTAAATGTTATGGTTGTTGCCAGTAACAGGATTAATGGCGTGTTTTCAAGGATTTGAAAGTGCTTGATAAAGAGATTTACAGTTACAGGAAAAGAAAGTGGAATCACTAATGTAAGGAGCTGGAAAACCTTGAAAACTCACCTTGAAAGTTTTGGAAAAGTGTTTGAATTTGATTTGGGCAAATGTGCAAGAACCTTGTAGTAAATTGCAACAAAAAATTAAGAATTTCAATATTTAAAGCTTTTCACTCAGCTATATGTATTATAAGATTATTTATTCATGTTCACATTATTTCTATCTACTTATGAGACCCAAATTAAAACATTAGTGGTACTTTTATTCATAAACTGTAATAAATATCTGATAAATAAATATTTGAATCTTCACCAGCTACAAGCTGATACCAGTCAACCACGTCCTCCTCAGTGAGTGTCTGTTTCACCTCTTCTTCCTTTTATTTTTTGTGGTAGTGTCTGCACCACCGAGCAGTACATCCTGATTCTCCCCTTCCCCCCATGGAGCCATGGCTGAAGGCTGCTCTCGATCGCCCTGAGGTCATAAAGGAACGCTGCCAAGCTCTGCTGGAGGAGATGAAGAAGCTGTTTCCTCTCACAGAAGTGGAGAAGAAAAAGAAGCTAAAGACAAGCGCTCAGATTTTTGGCAAAGAGTATGTGGTCATGTATTAAGTATGAGTTAAAACCAGAAGTGTTTAGATGGACTTTAGTTAGGATTTTCTCATTCCAAAACTTTTTGAAGTATTCTGACCTCCACTTTTGTCGCTCACAGCTCCGAGGAGCCAGATGCCAAGAAAGCCAAAGACAACGAGGCAGATGAGGAGTTTAACCTGGCAGACATCTCTGAGGGCTCTGTTACTTCTGTTAGTATCAGAGGAACTGGCTGATATTCTAAATAAAGCAGGACAACACTTGATTTTAACAGATGGGCCTTAAATAAACACCGACTTCATGCTTTAACCAGGTGGGAAGCGTCGATCCAGCTCGAGACTTCCGCACCCTGATCAGGCAGAAGAGTCTCCCGTTTGGGGAGGGTGAGGTCAACTTTTTTCTCTCTGTATTATAAACCACCATGACTCATGCTCAGCCCTTGTAATTATGTTTCTCTCTTTGGTTGTGTTGACCTCTGTGTCCATTCAGTCTGTCAGCAGCTGACTCACAGGATAGAGCAGTTGCTTGGCAACAAGAACACACACTACTACATGAAAAGCATCACCTGTATCCAGGCTTTTAGAGAGCAGTCCGTTAAGGTAAATAAACATTCACTCTAGTGTTTGGGAATGCATGATGGTGAATTCATAGTTTAGCTTTTCCTTAAATGAGCCTCGTAGTCTGTTTCTTTTCTTGTGTTTTGAAATTATGCCAATTATTGTGAGTATGTTAGCCCCTTAAATGGAATTTGACTGTTTTATGTCTTTCATAATTCAGCTGGGGAATGCAGAGCTGTTCAACAGCTACTTCCAGTCCCTGAAAAGGAGTATTCCCAGCAGAGGCCTCGAGGTCTTCTGGGACCTGCTTGTTCAAGGTAGGATAAGCCTCATTCTGTAGAGCTGCAGGGTTTCTCCGAAATTATTCCTCCTCTGGGACAAAATGAAACTTCTCCATGATTTGTTTGCAGAAATGTGCTTTAGGTACACTGCAAGTCCATTGAAGATTTCAGTGTGTTGTTTTTTGTGTGGTGAGCAGATGCCGTGTCTTTGATCAGCAAGGACGAGGTGGAAGGAAGCACCATTTCGAAAAACGAAGCTAATCAGGTGATTAGCTGGAACTTAAATAGTTATGAGGCTGAGTAAAAACTCAAATGTGTCCTGTACTGTTTTAACTGAAGCTCACTTTGTCTCCAGTTTCTAATGGCTGAGGAAAAGAAAGAAGAGGCAGCTGCAGCTCCAGCTGAAGATACTGGAGATGTTGATGACTTAGTAAGTGTTTTGTCCTTTTTTCAGAGACAACTTTTCTTCTACATGAATTTTTATGCATTGTTCAAGAAGTAGCACAGTGTGGTTGTAAACCAGACTCATATTTTTGTTTCTGCTCTCTTCCTGTGCAGTTTGACATGATGTAAGAAGAGAGGCAGGAAGAGTGTTGACAGAAATCTGAGGAATGTAATCTTTGAACCCACCCCAACCAGTTCAACCGTCCATTGTTCTGTTTCTTCCACTGGGAGTCACATGATTCTTTTTTCCTGTTAATAATTAACTGCAAGCACACCAAACAGAGCAAGGTTTTAGTAAACTGTACTATTTAAAAACACGGATCACAAAAAACGCTTCCAATTACTTCAGACTAAAGGCTTTGTGTGCAGTTTTAAACATGAAAATTACTGTAAATTTCCTGTATTTTCATTTTATTTTGACCATTTGAGAAGGAATTTCAATGTTAAGATTTTTTTGTTTGTTAAATCAATAAATATGTGATTCATAATAAAGCATTTGTATAACAAAGTATTTTTATTTGGTGTAACAAAATTAGAACGTTTTTAGGTTTTTTTGTGTGTTTTGTGACAAAATAGGTTAAAGCAATATGCTGTGACGTTATTCGCTAATTTTGCAGTGGATAGGGGTCAATAGAAACCAGTTTGTTTAAAAAGGACGATTCCAGTTAAATCAAACACGGTGGATTTCCCAGTGATGAGATCCTGTGGTCAAATGGGGTGAATTTAAAAAGATGGAATGATTTTGTCTTTAGCAAAAATGCTGTTTCAACATCATAATTTAGGAAACTAGTTTAGGAGTTGATGTTTTAAAAACATAGTCCTAGAACCCAAAAACCCATTCTTGGGAAATGCACCAGGTTGAATTAAACTGTCAGAAACCACTAAAATACTAACGATGTTCTAACATACCCAGTGGATGAAACGATCAAACAAACTAGGTTCTAACAGATTGGAGAACTTTCGTGCTTTAAAGATGGCTTCCTGATCGTCCATTGCCAGTTTCATTAAGACTTCCTGATCAACGTCATTTCCTGTGGTGATCACGGTGCTCGTGATTTGTTCCCTGCGCATCGCGCTCACCGCCTCCTCCAGGCTGCTGCTGTTAGTGACGCCGTCTGTGACAAAAACAAAAGAAACCTCGGCGCCACGTCTTGTCTTGCGGGTGTTTCCTTTACCCAGGAGGTTATTGATGGCGTGGATGATGGCGGGCCCCACAGTTGAAGAAGAATCCAGGTAAGTTAGTCGTGAAAGTCCAGTAGCGATGACGTTAGGTTCGTGTGTGAGGGGGAAGGCCTCTTCGTTTTCATTCTCCTTGCCGAACTCTATCAGTGCCAGACGAGCCCACTTGCGGTCGTTCTTCGTCTTGGCCATTACCAGCCTGTTAACCACCTGATGCACAAAGTCACGAAAGTGGTTGAAGTTCTCCATCCCGAGGCGCTCTGAGCCATCAAGGAGAAATACCAAATCCACAGGTCGGCCAACGCATGGAGCCACATCCAGTTCTGTAACGAAAGAAACAAACTCACTGGTTGCACCAAATTCTGACACCAAACTAGAATACTAACCGAGAATAAAACCCACCATTTTTACAGGGGAGCTCTGGACACTTAACCACTGGGTCTAGAAGGGAATAGACACTAGGTTAGGCCAATATAAGTAGAACCTGAGCTCATCCTGCAGGTCCGAACTCACCAGGACAAAGCACAGTCTCCATCCTCTCAATGAAGTTCTCAGCCACCAAGTCTGAGTATCGTTTCATCTCTGTGATTCGGTTCTTATTGTTGCAGGCTATCGACACAAGGGTCTCGCTGTCGTGCTCCTTTTCAAACATGTCGCCAACTCCAATGGCATTCACCACCACGGCCGGGTCGTTGCACAGGTACCTGAGCTTATTGTCGTCATCACGAGGGTCGAAGCGGCCGTCTGTGATCACCACGACGGATATCTTAGCTCGGGCTCGCTTGCTGTCCCTAATCAGGTTATCGTAGGCAAATTTGAGCGCAGAAGGCGTGAATGTGCCTCCAGCAATCCACTCCAGATTCTTTACTGCTGTTTTGAAGGCAGACAAGGAGTTGATGGTGGGGTCGTCAAGACGAATCGCCTCAAAGGTTCCTTCATGACTGAACTGTACCACTCCAACTCTTGTGCCTGGAAGATACACTTTAGGTTAGTCTACAAGTCCTGCTTGATGAATTAAGGCTGGTTTTATTGTATTTTATATTTTTAACAATCTAAAACTAGATTATCTTCCATTTTGACTAAAGTTTAAAGCTTTTACGTTAAATGATGCCTAAAATGTAATGGAAACAATCTATAAAATTATATTGCCTTGTATTAAAATGCTTAACTGAATAATATATCAAGCAGTTTGTAATCTTTTGTGGTTTTAGGTATTTTTTCTGCTACAGGATTTTTGTTGTGTCTGTTTTTACCAGTTGACGATGCAGGATCAGACGCCATCGATCCCAGTCTGTTGATGGTGTTGATAACAAAGTTCTTTTCCAGGGTGAAGTTTGTCAGCCCGACGCTTTCTGAGCTATCGATTACAAACACAATGTCCAGCGCTCCACAGTGCCTTTCGCAGTCTGAGGAAACACACACACACATAGACAGCAGGTTCTGAACAGCTGTTTGAATGATGAGCACATCTGCTTACCACAACAACCACACGTCTCTCTGATGTACGTCATGACATCACAATCCTGCAGTGACATAAATACAGATTAGATGTGATACACTGTAAAGAATGGATTCATTTATTGTATTTATTACATACGGTGAGTCCAGGATCACCACCCGGTCCAGGATCTCCCTGAACAAACGAGAAAAAAAGCTGTGATATTTGATCTGAAATCTGCATGCACGGTCTAGTAGTCACAGGTCAGATGCTCACATCCTTTCCAGCTTCTCCCGGGGGTCCTCGATCCCCTGGCTGGCCTGGCTGGCCTGGTCTCCCCTGAATACAAAGCATTTGTCACTGGAGGTGACTCACACCTCATTATGACTCATCTGAATAATATCCTCTGCATACATTTGAATGTATTTTGCTAAAAACTTCCACTGAATTTTGACATTTTTCTAGAACTTTAAAAACAAACAAACAAAAACCCAGAGTTATTAGGTGTCGATCATGGAAATATTTTTATGAATAGTGAAAAATGTTGTAAAATAAACTTGTGTTTCAGCTGGTGGAGTCCTGTTCTTGTATGGACTCGCTTTTCAATTCCATTTTCAGAGTGGAATTTGCCATAATAAGACTCTCAGGGTTCAAAAGGCCATTTTACCCCAAATATTTTCTTTTAATTTAACTTAATCTGCAGAAAAAAATCCAAGATTTAGATACATGATAACACGAGTCTCAATTGGTATGCAATAAAACAAACTTCTGACCCAACGGCAAAAAACTGCAACCTTGAATATAGCTGGTTGTGCTATAGAAATATTGATAAACACGTTTTAACTTGTACTAATTAAATCCATTTATGTCTATTTAAAAAAAATCATTTTTAACTATAGTGAAAATATACTGCTTGTTTTTATTTCTGTAGATTATCTCAAGACCCCTAATTTAGTGTTTTGGGACCTACAGTGGGTTCCCAACCCACATTGAGAACCTACTGCCACATCAAATGAGTGAAATTTATTTTGTGGTTAAAAAAACCCAACAACCAACATCAAGCCTGGTTATTAAAAGTTTTTTAAGTTACTTTTATATTTAAATAATCCTCTAAGTTTCCATATCTTAAGCAAAAAGTTGTTGTTAAACTGTCAAAGTCATCTGTGGCAGTAAAACTCTCAGATTTAATTAAGACAACAGATTTATTTGAATAAATTTGAAAATAAATGATATATGATGTAATTTGAAGTATAGAGAACTTCATTAATTCCTGATGAGAAAATCACATGCAACATCACATACAACCCTTCATCATCCTCTACATCAAAGAGATGAACAGATTACTGCAACATTAAATACTGAATTGGCCACTCCACCTATTCATTTTGTAATAGTAGATTTATTTAATTGCATGGATGTGCTTTAAGTGCCTCTTCCTTCTTTGTGTGTGTGAAACATCTTTTTAAACACTCGAGGCAGCGCAGCCTGCACAGCAAACGTTCAAAGATAAGAGCTTTTTCCTGTTTCAGCAGAACGACATAAGCATCAGTCTCCGTATATCTCCTCAGCATCTCTGCTTAGTTCCCAAACTGCTCAGTGATTTAAGACATTTTGTCATTATTCCCACCGGCTCTCCTGGCTGTCCGTTATCTCCAGGCTCCCCTTTGGCGCCGCACTCTCCTCTGCTGCCTCTTGGCCCTCTCTTACCTTCTTCACCTTTGTCTCCCTGGAAATAAATAAAGTTAACTTTGAGTCAAACGTTTGAGATGTGCACAAAACCATATAATGTAAACAGAAAAGCATACAGGGGGTCCTGCAGGTCCTGGATAGCTGAATCCTGATCTGCCTTTGTCACCCTGTAAAAAAACAGGAAACTCAATCAGTGCATGAAATTTACACACGAACATAGATTGGAACACCTCTCACATTGAGTCCAGGTGGACCTGGCTCTCCTCTTTGTCCCGGCTCTCCGGGATTTCCCAAAGTGCCCTGCAGCCACAGAGAATTATAAGTTAAAGCTCCAACTATATGATCAGTGATACTTCTAACAACTCACGTTTTCTCCAGGAGCTCCCGGTTCTCCTGGTTGACCCCTCGGTCCTGGTAGTCCTAGGTCTCCCTGGCAAAGAGAGAGTTGGACATAACTTCATCTCCAACCCCCACACACAGAATTACTCACTGATGTGAATTAGTGCTGGATAAGTTATTTCTAAAGTGCTTCATAAAGAAATACAGAGAGTCAGATTGGGTTATTTTGGCAGGGCTGACGGTCCATGAAGCCCCAGCTCCAGGATTTTTCATCTAAATGGACCTAGCTGAGTTCTAATGGAGCTCTGAGTCATCCATCTGCTGAAATCCACCCACAGGTTGATCTCCTCACCTTACTGCCCTTTGATCCTTTATCCCCAAGGTGACCTCTGTCTCCATACGGCCCTCGTTCTCCCTTAAAAACAAATTAGTGTGTCAGAGCATCATTACTCAGTTTTCAGAGTGCAGAAAACAGGAGAAGAAGTGGGAAGACAGAAAGGAAATCCTGAAAAATAAACCACAAGAAGGAGGGTGTTGTTCACTGGACGGGAAAACGACTCATTTAGGTTTGACAGGATCTAGAGTTGTTTGTTTTTGAAAAAGGTTTCTGGCTTTGTAGCAGAATTCCTCCTTCCTTCATAAGCTCTTCTCGTTTCATAATGGAATGAGTCACACTGCACTAAAAATATCAAAAAGAAGGGATGAAAGTGAAAGTTAAACTCTAAAAACTACATTTACCTTTGTCCCTTTTGGCCCGTCTCGTCCTTTGGCTCCTTTTGATCCAGAGTTGCCGCTCCTACCCTGTTTATATTTATTAAATACTTTGTTATAAATGTCATTATTTTTAAAATAACTAATTAAAATGCAAGTGTAAGAAATACCAGGTCGCCTTTTGGTCCAGGTCTGCCGTTTTCTCCCTGAAATCATAATATAAAAGCATTTTAATTCAAGAGTTAGTTTTATAATGGAAAAAACAAAATCTATTTACCGGGATTCCTTTTTCTCCATGAGCTCCAGGATTTCCAGGATTTCCATTTTCTCCCTGAGAGACAGTGATCGGGTGACTTATGTTGCTTTCACAGCAAAGAAAAACTTCTAAACCAATTAAATAAAAATTACCTTTGGTCCTCTGTCACCTCGAGGGCCGGGAGGGCCTGGCTTTCCAGGGAGACCCGTCTCCCCCTAAAGCATCAGACAGAACTTAAAGCACTGGTTGACATTTTTATATTTAAAACAAGGAGGTTTTGGACTCGTGACTTCACTTGGATTTGAGCTTGCTGACTTGAAAATACTTAATATTTTGCACAGAGTGAATATATTATGACATTTACTGAGAAATGCAGTTTGGCTGTTTGTTCTGTCAAGCAAATAAATAAATAAATGCACATAAAATAAAATAAATGTTCTAAATTCTAAAAAGTTGTAGTTGCCCGGGAATCAGCCATCAGGAATGAAGCGTACAGTGAACTGATGGGAGGTGGAGGATGACTCAGAGGCCTTGAGGCAGTCAGTTTTACTGAGGTGAAGGTCGAGATTCAAAAGTATTGACAAGAAAAATGTTTAGAGTTGTTAAATTCGTCTTGCTCGTGTGTGCAGGTCTTTGTAGCTCTTCTTGTTATTTTAATCTGGATATCATTCTTGTGAAGAGCTGTTTTCCACTCTTTTACTTGTTAAAATAATTTCCTGTTGAGTGGTAACAATCTGATAAGTCAAAAATGATCAAGAGGTATTCCTGCAGCCTTTGAAATGATCTTTGATCATTTTGTTTTTGCGTCGTTGTGTTTGATTTCACCTTTTCTCCGTCTTCCCCTGATAGTCCGGGGTCACCTGCTTCCCCCCTGTAGCCTTCTGGTCCCTTATAAAAGCATTTAGAGTCAAACGTTCAGTAAACTAAGAAAGCTTTTAGTCTAATCGGCAAAAATTAGGACAATTAACAGCTTCGATTATGTTTTTACCTTGTCACCTGGATCACCTTTGCAACCAGGAGCTCCAATTCGACCAATTTTACCCTGAAAATGTCCAACATTAATTCACATGATATCAGTGCATGAAGCGTATCATCGTCATGACTAACATCTCAAACGTCACCTTCTGTCCATCAGTGCCGTTCCTGCCAGGTGCACCTGCAACACCCTGAGAGTTTGGACATGATTTTAATGAATCTTTCAGAGCATTACAACCATTCTCGTGTTTAAAACCTACGTGTCACTCTACCTTTGCTCCAATTAATCCAACTTCACCCTGTTCAGATAAATCAGACCCATTAAACCCAGCAGCTTTAGCCTCAGTTTGGTGGATGAGCAGAAAAAAAGGAAGGATTTAACTCTCACCTTTTCACCTTTAAAGCCAATTTCTCCCTGAGCAAAAGCAAAACAAGAAAAATAAAATGAATAAAATAAAAAAAATTGAAATTCTACGTAACAAAAGATCATAGCGCTAAAATTCAGAAACTAGGCGATCCGAGCAAACCTTTGGGCCGGGTCGTCCAATCGGACCTTCAATCCCAGGATCACCCTGAAATATTTAACATTAAATTCAACAGGAACTTGAGACAAAATGTATTTTTATTCATCTTTATGATGAGTTGGGTTTTAAGATGATAAACTCGACATACCTCTTTACCTGGTTGACCTTTTAACCCGATCTTTCCTTGTTCTCCTTTCGCACCCTAGAATTATTTTTTAAAAAGGACAAAAGGAGGGAGGAAAGACTGACGTTTCAACAAACAAGTAAGCAGAAATGAACACCACATATTCAACTATAGGTTTACCTCCTAATACTCACTTTTGGACCTGTAGATCCTTTTCGTCCCGGTATTCCAGGAACCGCCATGCACGTAGGTTTATAACACTGCAAATTTAAAACGAAATATATATGTTTTATTGTTGTTTTCATACAGAATAGAATAATTTACAAACTTAGGAAGGAAATGACTTTAGGAAGATTATATTGCTACAAATGAAAGAAGCAGGTTCCTGTAGAAACAGCTTCAGGACCTTAATGTATGAAGATTTTAATTCTCTTTATGAAATCTTTCTCTTTTTGTTCACATCATTCCTAGAATTCTTCTTACCTGTAAATAAGCTTGATATTTCTGCAAAACCAAAAACAACAGTTGGTGATTAATGGTGAAACTTCTAAAATAAATCTTGATCACTCTGTGGAATCAAATCTCAGATCACCATGACTTTTATGATCCGATCAATCGATCTGGTGCTCAGTCTTGGTTTCCCGTCAGCGATCTCCATGGCGATGTAATCGTCTCGGTACACTTCGGTGGGAGAGCTGGCGATCTCCCTCATCCCCAGCTCATCGATGGTTTTGGATGCTGCCACCGAGAAGATGTGGATGCCTTGATCTCGAGCCTTGTCTGCCATAAACTTGATCCCCCCACATGGACTCCCCGTCACGTGGCCGTCAGTGATGACCACGGAGAAGAGGACGTCCTTTGACCCTGCATAGCGGCGGGTCATCAGGTAGGTCATGTTTTTGAGGGCGCAGTCAATGTAGGTACCTTTGCCCAGATATGTGACCTGACCGAGACTCCTGATGAAGTTCTCTCTGGTTGTGAACTGGCTGAAGACCACCTGCGTCTGAGAGAAGTGCAAACCTCCGATGGACCACGCGATCTGGATCTGGCCCCTGTATTCCTCATCAGCGAGTTTTTGGACAAATATTTTAGTGAATTCCTTGATGCTTTCCACCAGACTTCCAGGCGGGGGCTCCTGCAAGGCGATGGTCTCTGAGGTGTCAATAGTGAAAAACACCTTGATGGGACAGTCGATGATTTCTGATGGAAAAGAGAAGGATGGGAAAAGTGCAAATAACTTTACTGACATAAGAGATTAGATATGGATAGGTGCTTTTTTTGGTTTCTTTGTTAAGATTTTGCAGCCAATAAGAAAAACAGCTGATTTGGTGCAAGTGAAAATAAAAAATTCACAAGTGTGAAAAATAAAGAAGTGATCTGCCTGAAGGAAGGATGTGCTTTAAAGCTGTGACCTAATTACAGACAGCAGCTACTGCAGTAAAGATTTTTGCATAAATCATGGAACAAGCTGATCAAACACAATATCAAGTGAAATTAGTGGTTCATAAAGCACCAAATCTAGACTCAACTAGAGAAAAACAATCATGCATATTCACATCTCAAGTTTTTTTTTTTAAATTTTGGACACTAAAATAGGGACAGGCTACCTGATGAAAACTCAGAATGGTTCATGAAAAAGCTGAAAATTCCTCTTGCAAATCTATAGGATTAATGTGTTTTAGTTCTGGTGAGTCCCTGTTGTGCAGTTAGTGTCTCTAGCTGATCTGCAAGTTATTGTTAGAGGAAGTTTTTAACTTTAAAATGAGGGGGAAATGCCTTAGTCCCCAATTTCATACTGCAGTACAATGACAATAAAAGTCTATTCTATTGTTAACCTGTCCACCATTTCTGTAGTTTACTTAATTATTATTTTATAATTATATCTGTGGATACCAAAATAAAACCCCTTATTTTCTGCGTGCAGGAAATAAATTAAACTGCACCAAAAGCAGCAATAAAATGCTGCTCAAACATCAATTTGTGTCTCTTAATAATTCAATTCCATAGATTATATCAATCAGAACACTTTATTATGTGCTGAGCATGTTTAATAACTTACTGTTAAACTACTGTTTTGTGTATAAATAAATTAAATCTTTACCCCAGTTTACCCTTTTTACAATATTCAGTTAAAAAAATAAAACCAAACCGGAAACATGAATAATTCAGAAAACTTTAAATAAGAGCTCTGAAAAGAAACCTAGAAAACTCACTCTCACAACCTTCAGGCCTTGGTGGGGGCTCGGGTACGATAGGAGGTGGGGTTGGTTCTGGACTGTCCCCCCGTCCAGGTATCGGTCTGGGCCCACGAGGTACAGCGATCTGAGCCACTGCAGCTTGGAGGAGGAGGCACAGAAAGAAGAGCCCTGGTTTTATCAGCATGACTGGATGGATTCCAATCCTTTCCCCTAAAACACAAACACACAATAAGATAAAATAGTTAATAAAGTTCACTTGTTGACTCTAAGTCTTCCTTTAAATACAGGAAACAGCTGTCGGAGAAATGAGTGTTCACAGAAGGCGTCTCCACGGAGCTCAGGAATGTTTATCAGCGTTTGAAATAATGTCAAAGAAATGCAGAGCTGCGTGGAAAAAAGAGGAATCCTTATATTTGTTATTTGAATTATGCCTTCTGTTTTATCAAACCAGAATCCAATGCAGGAACTTAGAAAACAAACAATTAGAAGAAATCTGACTTGAAAACTGAAGGTTTAGATTTGATAACACAGAGGTGAGGAGTATTTTTGCTAGGATAAAGTACTACAGTGTTAGCCAGCTAAACAGCTATTTGGTTTATGTATTTTTTCATGTTTTCTTTATTGGGCGCTCATTCAAGTTGTTGCCAAAGTTTTAGTTAACTTCAATTCCCCTGAACCTCAGGCATTAGATCGCCTTGAACACAAACAGTTTCTGTCCTCCAGGCACAGTTCATCTCCTGAATAAAATTACATTTAGTGCATTGAACCATAAACAAGGACATTTGTTTTTCTAAATGGCTCTGGATTAAATGTTCATGTCAGTGGCGACATGTTTTTTCTGAATTAATGTAATTTAACACAAGTTTATGGATTCAGGAAGTTTCCAGTTCCAGCCAGTTTACAGTTTGTTATCTAAACTCCTGACAGCCAAAAGTAAGCAAAAGATTCTGTAAGACCCTGGAGACGAGAACCTAAAGCAAAAAGAACATCCTGTTTCAGAGGGAGAGGAACCGGCAGGATGATGTGGTCATCATCAGACAGAAAACCATTGTTAAACTGCAAAAAATAATAATCTCCTAAATCCCAGAGTAAACACACTGAGCTGAATTAATAATTACTGGGAATCTCTGATGATTTCCTCTGAGGACACATGAAAACCAGTTAAAAAACAAACCCAGTTCAAAGACATGTAATAAAAACCATCTCAGAGGCATCGCTGAAAGTTTTATTTTGCTTTCAAGAAATCAGATTTCTAGTCTTTTTATAAACTTGTCCTAATCTTAAGGGTTTCTAAAAGTTTGGATGCTTTTTGATCATTTTTAGATGAAAGTTTTCTTTAAATTGTCTTTGTCAGCTCACTTATCTCTGATCTGAACCCTTCAGACAGGTCGAAGCTCCTCCAGAGATAAATCAGTGTTTTGCCAAAACAACCAACAATTTTGCAAAAGAACCATTTCTTTAAATAGATACTTTTGTCTTTCACAGAGACACAATTTGTCTCAATTAGGTTTTTGGTTAAATAACTTAATTTGACAAATATTACATGAGATTTTAGCAACAACAAAGTGATTCCAAGAGCTGAAAACTTAGTGAACAATAAGGAATCACTCAGGTTCTGTTTCAAAATTCTGCACGATTTTTCAATTTTTTGGATAGTTTTTAAAAATACAATGTTGAATTTTTATATCCTAATGAGCATTATATTATGTATAACTGTTTTTTCATCCTCCATTTGTCTACTTTCCTCATTTTTAAGATCACAGACACATAGTCAGGTACTAAAATAGATGGATTGAAAAGTTCAAAAAATCTGGAGAAATTAGTCTAACAAACATTTAGACTCATATTACAGAAGTGTATCTAACAAAAGTGACCTTTTTTATTACTTTTTTAGGAAAACTCTTATTTAAACAGAATATTTCTTTAAAAAAAAGATTTATTCTTTTGCACAGGTCTTAAAAAGTTTTAGTCCAATATGAATCTAACAGTTTTATATTTAACACCCTGTATTAGTGCAGTTCATCTTTAACTGCTTAAAATATTAACAAAAAATAATAACAACTAGATGAATAAAGTGCAGACTACTTACCGCAGTGAAAGCTCCGAGGATGCAGACTCCAAAAAGTGTCAGGAAATTCAAGCAATTTTCAGGGACTGCAAATTACAGATAATCATCTGAGTCGGAGCGTTCCCATATCAGCCCGTTTGATCCGGGGTCAGTGCCGTTTCACAGGAGGGACGTTTAGACCAGAGCTGACTGTGTGGGACAGCTGGACACAGACAGCATCTCTCAAACAGAGACGCAATTCTGGAGAGTTGAAGTGGATTTGAGTAAATACAGCATGCTGCGGCGACTCACCCAGCAGAATAAATGTCAGAGTCGCAGACTGATGCTCTCTGAAGCACAAACACATCAACTCCCACAGCCTTACATGGAGAAAGCTGCTCACACTCACTCCGTTTATACAGCAGAGGGATGTCATGGAGGAATTCAGCTGCTGTTAGTGATCCAAGAAAACTCCAGCTTAAGAAGCAATGATTGTGATTAACTGATCAGCAGGCAGGAACACGGCCTGCAGTTGTTTTTACTAAAGGGAATGTTTATTTTCAAACTGAAATGCTGATCGTTTGTGTGATTTGTTTTTTGAGCCACCAGTTTAATTTAAGAATCTTACATCTTTTGTTAGCATTCGTGTTTATTTGCCAGCATTCGTGTTAGCAGTCCATTAATGAAATAAAATGAAAATTCAGCAGATAAAAGTATTTCTAAAACTTCTATCTAAATGACATTCCACTAATCCTGCAGCCTAAATGTGGACTTCTGTGGAAATTTTGAATACAATCTGTGAATAGCTCCTGAACAACCTCAGTTTAGAGAAATAGAGTTTAACAAGATGCTAACAGCTAGTTTGAGCATGGCCAAGACCAAAGCATCTCAAAAGTTTTACAGTAGTCCAAATTTGTAACGATCTGTGGCCTGATGGGACACACAACTGGTTAAAAGGTTTCCAGGGTTTTTCTTAGAGGTAAACACAGTGGAAGTACCTTTAACCACCATCAGGTTTAAACAGGTGGAAGAACTGGGCTTCATGTGCACGTCCACCTGGAGGGGGTTAGCTGTGAGACTCAAAAACCACAATGATTAACTGATTTAAAACTCAGTGGTCGTTAAGTATATGCAGGTCAGAACCAGAGCAGACGTGGATGTCTCTCGTCTCGTCTCGTCTTCTTCCGCTTATCCGGGTCCGGGTCGCGGGGGCAGCATCCCAATTAGGGAGTTCCAGACAGTCCTCTCCCCAGCCACTTCTACCAGCTCCTCCGGCAGGACCCCAAGGCGCTCCAGGGCAAACAGATCTGTGTGGTCCGATGAGCAGAAAAAACACAAGTCTAAAAGGTCCGGCAAGGTTCAGAGCATGAAGCAGGTGAAAAACCTCACAGATCTGAGATGGAGCAGAATCTGTGGTCAGCAAGGCAAAACAGGATAGTGCATGAAGGCAGAAACATGCACAAGGGAGTAAGGATGGAAAGCTGTGAACATGAATGGACGACAGATAATCTGGCACTGGAACAGAGGAGGCATCAGACACAGGTGGGTGGGTGTGGCTAGAGGCAGAGCTGCAGACGGGCATGACAGGGCTGGATCATGACACAAATTAATGAACAATGGTGCTGTCAATAACATGGTTATTTACATATAATTCAATATTTTTTTGCCAGAGCAAGCAGCAGCAGCAGCAGCTAGCTTTAGCACCTATGATGCATCCTGGGTTTTTTCCCAGCACAAATATCATAATACTTCTAAATAAATAACCATGTAATGCATAACTGACCACTTTAGTTAGCGTTTGCATGATTCTAGATGATATTTTTGAGATTGGAGTTATCATATAACAGCAGCACTTTGGTCATTGCCCTGCTTGGACTAGGTCAGAATTAAATTAAATTTTTCCAAACTGAGACAGATAAGATACATTTATCATAACATTTCTATACAACATTTACTACTTTATGGCTTTGTAAAATAAAATAAAAATTTGTATATTTCTCACAAATAATTTATATTTCTATAACAAAAGCATCTTGATGGTTTGATGCCTGCTGCAGCATAAGTTCAGCCCTCACCACCAAGAGCTATGACATCAATTCTTTGTCTCTTGAAGGACATTTTTGCTGTCATACCCTGTGGATAGATGACCCACCTATTTGTTCATGCCCCCATGATTTTATTCATACTTTAATGAGTCAAGGGCAGGAACTCGTCCGCTCTGCAGTGGTTGCAATCCTTGTGATTGAAAGTTTCTGTTTCATTTAACTGCTGCATTTAAAACAAAACAAATGTGCTCAGGTGAAAATCTCCTAAGATGCATTTTTAGACTCTGGAGTGAAGCTGCACTTTCATTTAATCTACTTGAGGCTTTACTGTAATGTGATTGTTTCAGGCTGGGATGCTGGGGTTCATCTAAAGACAGAGCTTGTTCACAGTATTTAAGTGAATTTAAATTGTAAAATTTGACTTAGTGGACATCGTTAAATTGAGTCGGTCACTTCATGTTTGAGTTTATGCATCACAGCCATCAAAGGCAGCGAGCTCAGGAAGTCCCTCTTTAGAGAAACGCAGAGCCACTGAGCTCTGCTGCTGTTTATGCTGCCTCTCAGTGTGTGTGTGTGTGTGTGTGTGTGTGAGGGGTGGGGTGGGTGTGTTTCTGGGATGCTGAGTGAGCATGGGAGCGATTAACAGAGAGGGAGGCAATCTGGACGTTTTATTACCTGAGTGACTGTTTTTAAACGCCTGCAGCATCCAGATGAAGGAAATGCGCATCATAAAAACACAAAAAGAATTCTGTCATTCTTTGTGAAGATAGAAATCACTCGTTTTAACACCAGCATGAAATATAAATGTTACATTTTTATATTACGATGAGCATCCTCTTACATGTAGAAATGTTCTGCAGGACTTCAGTTAGATCAGTTTTTAGTTTGGTAGAATTATGAGGGATTTCTAGAAGAAGTTTAGTCTCTAACATGCAGATTTTCTCACAGTGCCTTCCTTTTAGAAGCTTGTTTCATTTCTAAATAGCCTAATAGATTATTTAAGTGAACATGTTTGGCAACAATATAATATTTAATTCACATTTCTGTGTCTATAAAGTAACAAATATGCTCAGAATGAACAATTTCTTATAAAACAGACTCCAAAATATTGAATCTCACCAGATAAAATGAACTTTCTTAGCATGGCTGATGTTTTAGAGCACCTGTTTATTCATTTTACTTTTTTATTGCATGCAGCAAACACACATTGCAGAAAACAAAGTATTTATTGAAATTCAGCTATTGTTTTTGCTTGTTTTTCCTATTTTATTGGTTTCAAATCAGAATGAGAACAATAACAATAAAAGTCTAGCTCTCTAAAATCTCCCATTAGTGAATCCCTGTTTGCAATTAACATTTCTATTCTCCGGTGCATTCATCATCCTGGATAATGTGTGAAATGAGGCCATTACTGATGCCAACAGCGTCGTTTCCTCTTTTCAGCAGGTTGTCACGTCTCCTGGAGCTGCAAAGAAAGCTACTGTTTTATATTCTTTATTCTCATGGTGTATTTATTATTCACAGGCTGTTCCTGTCAGGGATGATTCTAAACCAAACCAGAGGCTTTTAGACTGTGTTTTTCATTACTGATAACAATAATGTAAAAGTCAAAGGGAGAGCTTATATTAAGGCTTGGTTTACATCCAAAAGCACCAGGCTGCAGGTGAGAGGTGAAATCTTTGCACATGTATGATTATTAAGTCAACTTCAATAACTTTATGGCAATTTTAGAATTGATCATGTGTTTTTACTACATGCATCAGGTGTTTTCCACTCATACGGCTCTCTAAATCCATTAAATTATCTTACTTATGTGAGATTTGTGCACAAGATTTCTTAAAATTAGGTAATTTCATCTTTTTTTCCTGTCTTGTTTGCTGTTTTTGTCACAATTTCTTTAAACAAATACTTTTGTTTGCTTTGTTTTTGGTGGTGAACGACGCTTTAGTGAGGTTACGCTATAAAGAAGTCCTTGAATGATAACACAGGAAAGCCTTCTTCTAGTCAGAGCAGTCTTGTAAGTTCCTTCTGTTAAATCTCCACTCAGATTTGATTACTTCAGATTAAAAACAAAGTCGGGAGGTTCTGAGAGAGGTTATCCTAATTCTAAGGAGAAGTTCAGGAAGTTGCCACCAGGGGGAGAACAAATGCTGCAAAAACATAACAATCATTTCTACAACTGAAAACCAGCTGACACATTTCTATATGTTTTCACTCATCTTCTCCAAAAACACATAAACATTTTGTACTTTTTTCTTGATGCAGTAAGTGGAGGAATAGTAGGGACTTTGTTGTTTGGTTTTTCATCCGTTCTCAAGATTTCCTGTTTGTGTGTGAGCAGGTCTCCTCTGGGTCCTTCGATTTCCTCCCACATTCAGACTGTAAACACTAAATTGCCCATAGCTTTTTTTTCTTCCTTTTTCCCAGTGAATACCTCATCAGTCTTCTGCAGCCTCCGACCCTGAACAGGACTAAGTGATTAGAGAAGAATAATAGACACATAGGCTTTCTCCATTTTGAAACTTATCAATTTACCTCACCTGAATAATAGAAGCTCTTCAACATGATCCTTTTCATCTTCAGTGTTAAGAGTTGCAGCAAGTAAATATGAGCCTTTTGCTTCAGACTTCAGACAACCTGCATGAATAGCACATTATGTATATGCATCTTATTCAATTCTCAAAGGCTCAGCATTCTATAGAGTCTGCAAAAAATCCTTTTCTGGTCAATTTTCTGCAAATGATAAAAGGGATTCTGCAGAATGAACACAAAAGAGTGGATAAATAACCATTTGAAAACCTCTGGTTCTTGTAAAATATACATTATTTTCTTCGTCTAGATTTGGTACAGATGAAACCTCTTTTTTCTTTTTGTAAAAGAAAAAAAAAACATGAATGTGTTTAAGCATGTGCAACATGAGAGTGCAGCTAAATGCTCTGCAGCTGTCTCCAGAGATAATAGGATGATAAAATCTTGTGCACACAGTTGTTGTTCTTGTTTAACTGTGTGCTCGCCAGCTCGGTGTTTGTGTCTGATTTCAAAGAAACGAGGTGCAAATAAAACCGAGGCAAGCAGATTCACGGTGAACTCTCTGCAACCTGCCAGCTCGTTGGAAGTTTGTTCTATACAGCAGCTTCCACCCATTGATATCAGCACTTTGGAGCTTAAATAATTCAGCAGGAAATAAAGGTGCTACCTGATTCTTTGCAGATATTTCACTCCTGACATTTGATTATATGGAATGAAAAAGAAGAGCATACACCATATATAGATGGGTTAAATCAACATCACAGGCTAAACAAAAGCTGAAAATGCTTTATGAAAATGTTATATTTTTGGCAGGAAATTACATGAATGTTCTGCTATCTTTGAATAATGCTGTGAAACATTTTGTGAAACAACTTTAAGTATATTGATAAGGTTATGTTATGATGCTGCTGCACTGCAGGAACCTACAGGAATGGAAAACAGCAGGAGATAAAGCTCCAGCTTCTTAAATTAATCCCTATGATTCGTATCTGATGCTTTTTTAAGTTAATGATGTGTTTTAATGCAATGCATGTTGGAAAAGGCTCAAAGGCATCCGAGGCAGATACCATGATCAGCTTTTTGCTTGTAATGGATTATATTAGCATCCAAATCTTTTTGCAGGAGGATGGCACCAAAAATTAGCAAAATGTCCAATCGTGCACAGAGAGGGCACCGTCGGTTTGTTGTGGGGCAAAAACTGTGACATTAATTACTTAACCACCAACACACTCTAACTTAGGGATGTTTTAACAGTGTTTCTTCCCTTCAGAGAGCTGATGCATCTGGGATACAACTGATCTTTGAAATGAAACAAAGGCGAGGAAATATCAAAGAGCATATCTGAATCCGAGAGCCGAGAGAAGAGGAAAATCATTGAAATTATTAGCTCTGTGAGCCAAATACGAACATGAATATGAGTCTAATGGACCACCGCCTCAGAGCAGAAATGTATTTTCATGAATGAGGACACTGGATGAAGCAATTAAACAAACCAGCCAATGACTTTCTTCTCTGCAGCTTGTCTTTGTTGTTCAGATGTATTGTTGGGAAGATTATAAAAGGCCTCATTCTGTGCTTTTTTGAGACAAAGTGCTAAAAAAGGAGCATATATGTACTCTGGCTCATTTTACAGCAAAGAAAATAACATAATAGTTTCTGCAAAGAAGAATAAGCTGAAAACATAAAGACAGTATGATGAAAAAATCCATATTAGTCCTGTTTTGATCTTGCGGTGGAAAAACTTTCTAAATATAATCAGTTTTAAGCATCTTATTTACTAATCTAAGATCAGTTAATTCTCATTAACTCTGCTGTAGTTTTATCTGATTAAACAAATTGTTAAAAAAAATCCCTGAATACATTTAGTTTTACTGGAAAATAAATCTTCTCCTTCAGCTACGAGAACATTTCTGCTTTTCAATGAACACTTTCAATATTTCACCCTTTAACTACCTGATGCGTAAGGTAGTAAAACATTTATTTTATGAAAAGGAATTCTAGTTTTGGACAAATTCAAGGCTTTCAAGCTGTTGTGTCTTTTAAACATACAACTTTTAAAGGACCAAACTTTTTTTACGAGAGAAAATAAGAGTTTTCTGATGTTTTTAAGATATTTGAATAAAACTAGAACATTCCATTATAAAAATTCAAAAAATATATGAGGATTGTTTGTTGTTTGTTTTTTGGGCTAAATACCCGGGTACAATGTTTTAGCAATCTCTAAAACAATACCCCCCCCCCCCCCCCC
>SSNR01000002.1:693980-836149 GCA_006937965.1 Callopanchax toddi
CCCCCCCCCCCCCACACACACACACACACACATACACACACACACTTTTAGATTGTAAAATGTTCTGTTATCTACTTGAATTGCTTATTGTTGTTATTATTATTGTTATTTAGACACCTGTCTGTTTGTAATAGTTGTTACTTGTATTTGATTTCCGTCTCCCATTTTTTAAATATTAGACTAAATTGAAGGAAAGATTTGTGGAATTAGAATCCACCCAAAACAAAGGTTGCACATTCATGCAGGTACTAGTACTACAGAAGTAAAGTACTCCACTGACAGTCAAAGCCAGCCAATTTTCCAACCAATTCTGCAAATCAAACCACTTTAACTTTTATTTTACCAATGTAGGACATTAAAGATGCATTTCAAAATAAAGAAGAACATGGTGTCAATCCAGTGCAGTTAGGAGAGTTCTTGTTTTCTTTTGTTTGTATGTTTTTAACCGTCAGCTGGTTCAGAAATCTTTCAGCTCCGTGTGAGATAAGGCCTCAGCTGATTACTCAGACTGTTGTGACTCTCATGACCAGCTCTCTTGTGCTATTGCTGGGTTGGCTGCGGGCCTCTGGCTGCCTCAGGTGGCTGAGTAGGTGGAGGATGTTGTAGGGACAGTGTTGGTCTGGCACTGTCGTGCCACTGTCGGGGTCCACCTGAGGTCCAAATCCTCCTGCTGCCGTCACCACGGTCATAGACGTGGAGCCGGCAGCCGTGGAGGCCACCACCATCAGTGAGGAGGTGGAGGTGGAGACTCCAATCCCCGTCTGGTAGCCCTGACTGGGCTGAGACTGAGTCCTGTCCACAGCGGCCTCCTTTAGATCATCACTGTCCATGGATTTGTCATAGTTCAGAACCTTCCACTGCTGGTTCACAGCCTGCCACCGGTGGAAGATACGAAACACGGAAGGTCCCTCGTGGACAATTAATGCTGTAGAGAGGAGAGAAAGACAGAGTCACCGTTTGGCTGCAGGTTTAACGACACCACAGAGTGATACCTCTGCAGTCCACAATCCTACAACCTGCAGAAAGTATCAGCTGACGCAGGAGCAGCACAAAACAACTCATTGTTCAAGTACTTCACCGTAATGCAGAGATAAAATCTTTATTTCTTAGATAAAGCAAAGCCATGGAACAACTTATGAGACAGCAACAACCACCATTTCTGGATTTAGGTCTGCAAAAACGATGCATCTGTTCTCTGCAGCTGTTCGATAACATCTTATCTCAGCCCAAAATTGCTTATTGATTCATGTTCACTGAACTCAGTATCTGGAAAATTGAAGTCAATCTGCACCAACATGGGCGTGCACCAAAAGGCTTAACAGTCTTTTATTCCATATTCAGGTTGTGAAAGACAAATAGAGCATGCATGGTTTGATTTCTGTAATTGGTAACACTTTAATTTACTCTGCAACAGGATGCTTAAACACAAACATAAAGACGATATATTACAAGGCACGCAACGATATGAAATATATCTGCATAAAAGACAAATATGGCAAAAATTACAGTGCATCTGAACACTTATCTCCTTGTGAATACATTTAAAATCCATCCTGTTTGTTTATATTACCTATAAATGTGGAAAGGGAAGCAGTAAAGTGTTATTACTATCTATAAAAATGATAGGGTTTAATATAACTCGTAAAGAACTGTATTTTATCACAGCTACAGAACATCGTCCTATGAGTTGTTGAGCTCAGCTTCGTTCCAGCTCGAACTTCGTGAGATAATCAGGTCGCTGCTCTTCAACATCCGAAAGGTGACAAGTTAATCTCTGTAAAGAGCCAACTTAATGACTGCACAGTCAATCCTCGGCACCAAACCGGAGACAATCAATCTCCTCTTCCTCCTGCTACAGACGAGTTTTCTTAATCTGACACAGTGAACCAAAACACGAGGACCACTCAAACTCAGGAAAACACTATGAGCTTCAGAATATTAAGCTGAAGCTTTTTAATACACTAAATACAAAAAGAAAGATTTCAGTGTCTATTATTTATTTAAATTATAAATGAATGCAGCAATTTATGATCTTTAAAGTGTGATTTCTGATAAAAAGCCTTCAAATGGTTAAATATGAAATCAATTTCTAACCAGTGCAGCTTCCAACAAGTCCATCCTGGTCCAAAGTAGCTGACTGCACTAAGTAGATTAACAACATCGATTCTCAATAGTGTAAATGCTTCATTGTGTTCACAAATATTTGCAGACAGCTGTCAGGTAAAATCACAGACTCTGCTGAACTACTTGTGACATTTACTTTTTCCCGTTGAGATCACCTGGATTAACAAGAGCAGACGAGAATCGCTCAATATTCCTTTCAGTCATTAACTGCAGAAGAAAAGGTATGAATGCTGACCCAAATTGGAAAAAAGTTAAACTTAAGGGTGCAGCTCTCACCGATGCAGACGACATCCATGAAGCCGTACATGCCGTAGCATATCTGAAAAAGCAGATCCTGGCGCTGCCAGCGAGCTGACGGGCTGAAAGATGACCAGACCAGCCAGGAGATGCTGGCCATGAGGAACAGGGAGCCCAGGATGGCTGCTGCGATCTGCACCTTCTCTATCACAGTCAGGGAGATGGCCTGCCACTGCAGAAACACACATCACAGACTAGATTTAATCTGATTTTCTCCTATGCCAGCTTAAAATATCATTAAAACAAAATTCAACAAAACAGAGGTAAAAATCCTGGATGAAACTATTAGTTTAAAGGAATAAACACATGTAGGTCAAACAGACTGATGGTCAGATTATTGAATATAACAGAACTGAGAAGCTGACTTTCAAACATTCTGAAAGAATCTCCTCACACACCTCCCTGTCACACCACCTAAGGCTAAAACAGAGAGAAAACCAAAAATCTTTCTGTTTAAAAGGATCAAAGGGAAATGCCTTGTTTGACTGAAAAAGCCTAATTTCTTTCTCAGTTTATGATCAAAGCAAAACTAGCTGCGCCTCTCACTGTGTGATTCCTGAAAATTGTGTTTTATGTTTCATATCCTGCACAAGTTTTCGAGCTGAAGAGCAGAGAAATAAACGGGAGAAGGTAAAAACACGAGTTTTGACACACTGTTTGTTAAGACTGCTTGACACTTTTTGCAAACAATCCCTGATTTATAGATATTTGAAAACATTCGGTGTGTTTTTTGCACTACCTGTAACGGGTTTTTGGTGCTGATGGCGATGACCTGATATTTGTAGTAGCAGAGCTCACAGGCCCAGGACCCTCTCTCGCTGATCCACTTGATGAGGCATGGCTGGTGGGTGCAGCGAACCGAGCCGCTGCAGCGACACGGGCTCAGGAGCTCCCCCTGAAGAAGAAACAGGAACTCAGTCAGGACCTGAGATTTATTCTCCTGCATAAATACTTTTATATCCTTAAAGTGTGAGAGAAATCTCTGCTTACAGTAATCACATGCAGATAGTCTCTCTGATTATATGTCCTTACCCTCCTACACGCAATAGTAATATTTCATTCAGCAGCCTTATTGGTTTTACAAGGAATTTCTATGAGCAGATAGATCAGCACACACACACACACACACACACACACAGCACAGTTTTACAGCAGAGCATCCATTCAGGTGTGAAATGAAAGCTTTTCTTTACACCTAGTTGACAGGCAAAACACTTGATTACTAAAACCATTGAATGTGGAGGATTAGACGCTAAAGCTTATGTGAAAGAACAAACTGTAACTAAGCTGCAAAGTGCTGCTCTGAAGTCATTCTGATGTTGCAGTTTTTTAAAGGAACGGAGCGTTAAAACTACTGACGGGTGAGGATAAAAGCGCTGATCATCTCTGTGTGATTTTTCTGATACATTTGTGGCACACATGTGGATTTGACACGTGCAAAATTACTGTCATGATAATAACAAACCCTGATTGTCCTCAGTAGACTAATATTTCTGAAAACGACCCAGAAACACAACAAAGGGTGTTGAACAGGTCTAACTGCACATATCTCAATCAGAAGTTCAGAACCAAAACTAACCAGATTCCACTGAACACAGATTTCTGCAACACATCTAGCTTTAGTGTTGTGATCGACTGGTTAGTGTAAAGGGCTGCATGGTGACTTGCAGCAAGAAGGTTGCAGGTTTGATTCTCCCCATGCATGCACTGGTTTCCTCCCATGAACCAAAAACATGCATGTTAGTGACTCTGAATTGCCCCTAGGTGTGAGTGTGTGGATAGTTGTGTGTCTCATCTGTCTCTGTGCGGCCCTGTGATGGACTGGTGACCTGTCCAGGGTGTCCTCCGCCTCTTGTCCTGTGACTGCTGGAGATAGGGACCAGCTCCTTACTGGATGAAGCGGTTAATAATATGGATGGATTTATGGTTAGTCTGAAATGTCTTCTAAAGGTGAAATAGCAGCTTTAGTCTACACAGAAAATATAAATCAGAGATGCTTTCTCCATCTTTCTTAGAGATACTGTGTGTCAAACTGTCCTACATCTCTCTGAGTTTTATTCCAAACTTTGGGATATTTCAGATATAAAGTTGCTTTACATACTTTTTTAATATTATAGTGACAATTCTGCTCTCACTGTCAGGATGTTTTATTACTGAGGGCATCCCAAATCCCTCATGCCAGCCTGCTGACAACCACATGCTGTTTGACTGATCTCAGAATGCCTGCGTATTGTGTTTAACGTGTTTTCTTCAGAAAACAGTTAAAATAAAACTTAAATTCAGTCCCTCCAAGCATCAGAAGTTAGGATTTATTTTATGTTGCAGAACCAGTTCTGTGTTTTCAGTTTTCCTGAATTTTAGCTCATTTTTTTCATCAAATAAAACCTATCGAATAAGGTGGAGCTCATTAGATTTGCCATCACTTCTCAGATATACTTGATATGAACCTTTCTTCTTAAGCCCTATTAGGCCTGAACAGGAGAGAGTTTTATAATCCCTCACTCTGCAGCCCAGGCTCTTTTAAATAGATATTGATGATGACCCAAAAGATGTAAGTTTACCACATATTCTAGGTCACTGCACTCAGTGAGCTTGGCTCAATGAAAATCGTAGCAGGATCTTTTTGTGTGGGTGTTTTAATCTTAATGTGATCAAAAAAAAAAAGAAGCCTGGACTGAATGTAAATATAAATTAGCCAATTCTGTCTGATGTGAGAAAATCTCCTCCTCTCTCTTCTCGCTAAGCTGAGGCATTAAATTTGAAGGTTAATTCCCTCTCCTTGTCTATAATGAGCACAGAGATTGAAATGGAAACGTAAGAAGAAGAAAAAAAGGAAGAGGAAATGCAGTAAGTTTAAAAATGATTTCTCGGTTATTGTGCTGACATCTCTGACAGATGGAGCAGCACCCTGGATGAAGAGAGGAAATTTCAGGGAGTTGCAGGAGAAGAGGCTCATCTACAGATGGTCAGGGTGGGAGTGTATTGGCAGGAGAGCCAGAACACTTCTGTCGTGTCCAGTGGGACTCAGGACGCTCGCTGCGACTGGCCTGATCGCAGCCAAGAGCTGAAACTTGGATCACTCCAGTACAACCGAGGCTGAAGAAAGCAAGAGAGGCCGATAACAAACGTGGCACTCCGGCCCACGCAGACAAAAAGTGGTAACTAAATGTCCTTTTGTTGATCAAATAGTCACTAAGAGGAAAATACACACACAATGGAGAAACACGCTGATAGGACAAGGGAGATTTCTTTGGCTCTCAGAACATCTCATTTCTCCTAATGAAGTTGAACCTCTACCAATAATGGCATGAAAATAAATTAGAACCAGCTTTTCATAGGAGTCTGGAACCAAAGCGGGTGAACTCCATTAACCTTATCCAAGGTAAATGTATTATAATAAAGTAGCACAGAAACTGAAACAAAGCGATTAAACAAAAAGCTTTAAAACAAAAAGCATTTTATTTTTATAAAAACACTAAGAACAGCTTTTATTTTGTAATAGACAGAGCCAAAAGAGAAAGTTCCTACATGGAGATAGCTTCATTTCAGATGTATTTACCCATAATGACCCATAATTATGCTTTTACAAGAACCATTAGGCCAGCAGTGACTGTTAATAAAATATCTCCTCTAATATTCTTCACTAACTTTTTTAATTCACAGCTGTCTCTGAAAGTTAAAAAAACACCGAAAGAGTCGCATGTTTATGTAACATGTTTACCTCCCAGCAAATGGCAGAGCAGCCATCCTGAATATGAGAATAAATGACGACAAAAAAAAAAAAAAAAACAGAAAAATCTGTGGGATCATAAAGAAAAAAATGATGCCAAATTGACACTATGTAAGTGCATCATCCCTGTAAGATTTAAGAGCATTTTAAAAAACAAAGTGGACAGTAGAGAAAGTCATTTGTGACATTTTAGGACCTGTCATACTCAGTATTTGGTTTATTAATCAGTATTTTTGGCCAACATTTTACATGAGCATTTTCTGTAAAGTCTCTAATCTGAACATAAAGCAGAAAATGTGCCCATTTTTTAATAGACCAGGTTAAGGTCAAAGTCTGAAAGCTGAATAAAGCAAACGCAGCATGTAAGTAAAGAGAGAGCCCTCTGTAAAGCTTTCCTCTGACCTTTACCTAAATGGAAATAATAATGGGTTGAAACATGTTTCAGTAGATGTTTATAAAGGAACAGGTTAATAAACGTTTGGTTGCTAAGGTAAAATTTGTCATTTCATCTGATGCTTGTTGGTGATTATACACTCATGCATTTTTATTTTAAATGCATTAAGGTATTAATGTTTTTGCCTTTGTGTGTAAGAGTTGATCCATCTGTTAACAAAATATTTCACAAACCACTGGACAGATTTGAATAAAACTCAGAAAGTAATCACTGGATGTTCATCTCCAATTAACTTTTGGAGTCAATCCAATTCAAGATGGCTGCTACAACTAATCGACCTTAGAAAACACAAAAACGACTTTAAATCAGTCAGCTCTGCAGATATTCACAAAACATACCGAGCTCCAACAGGCTGAATCTAAAACTGCTTTAAAATTTGACCAAACTGAATATAACTTAATCATTTCTCAACATATAAACAACATAAGAGATTTACATGTTTGTTTTCTTGCATTTCCTTTCAAGGTTCACAAGAAGCTAAATCCATATACTTGAAATTAATGTCAATAGGGTTTTTTGCAGCCCAGGCTCTTTTACATCTCTTTTAAGTCCAGTGACCAAATCCTTGATGAAACCACTTTGTGAAATTCTGGTAAATTCAGAAGGAACAATGAACCTGGCCTCTATTACAGCAGGATCTTGATTGTGAAACTCACCTAAAAGGAAATGGCACCAGAAAACACTGACAGGGATTCGATTACACAGACTGATTTCATTGCATGGACTCATATTAAATCAGAATACAATCATCTTTCAGAGGCTGCCTCTCTCAGATGTTCAAGGCCCCTTTTTCAGAGGGATGCAGGAGGAAAAAGCTCTGCATCCTTTCCCTCCCTTCTTTACTCCATCTTGACTATTTCAGCCTTGGAGATGGAAGTGTTTTGGAGGTGGACTGTCAGATCAGATACCGCCCGATTTGTTCTAGGTGACATCCTAGAAGCTAAGAGAGAAAAGAGGATAACTAATGTCCACGCTGCCTGTAACATACAGAGATACACTCATCTCTCTGTCCAATTCTCCTTGCACCCATTCACACCTCAGCTGATCCATATCTGGACGCCACCCAAAGCAACAACTCACACAACAGGGGAAAAGGGAAGATAAAAACATGCATATTGATAAGAGAGGATGAAATCAAGTCCTATCGACTCACTGCACCGTCTGAAGGCAGCATTAATGAGATGTGTTGGAGGAGGCCATGGGAAATGCTGTGATTTTCTTTTTTGTTTTTTTTTTTCCTTCCAAGGCGGTACTTTGTATGCACTGCAGAGCATGCTGACTATCTGTGGAGTTTTTCACAAAACAATGATGACGCCTTGTCTAATGGACCCCATGTCAGTAATTATTACAAAGTCTGAGCCCAGAGGTGGACTGATACTCAAAATTGCTGTTGGAGTAATTAGTAAATGAAACATAGAGAGATTATAGGCAGCGAAACGGCACTCAAGTTAGAGGAAAAGCAAGTGAGAACAATCATGTTCTACATGGAAATTATTTTTCTTCTTGATTTATTTACAAGCTCTATAATAAATTGATGAGGTGTGACATTTTCGTCAAGGTGCTCTCAAAAGCTCTGTCAAACCGTGTAACAAATGTGTCTCCAAATTGCTGAGCGTCTCTCGCAGTTATAATTTAATGTTTTTATTGTAACATCTTCTCACCATTTTCTCTCCTGGTTGATGTAGTGTGACATTAATATGGCTCTAAAAGTGCAGGCACGCAGTGTGATCGACCTGAAGGCTCTTTCCTTCTGTTCCCTCCACATCATTGTTCTGTTTTTCATATCTGTGTCTGTTTCCAGGTGTGAGCAGCAGAGCCAGAGGTATTGTTTGATTTTTGTCATGCATGTGATGCTTTGAAGTGTTTGACAGTAATGAGTTGTTTCTGCGTCTCTCTTCAATTATCGTCAGCCTCCAGGACGAGGTCTTTTTTCGCCCCCACCAACACCACAGCTGTCTTTTCAGTGCATGCAATGGAATAAGGTCAGGGAGTTCTTCTGCTGTGGTTGCAACAGGAGCTGGGATTTTCTGAATGCATGCATGCATGAACTTGTTATTATGAGAATACATAAAGCCATAGGTCAAAATGTTTCCACGTGACTTACATGTTCTGGTCCCTGGAAGCAGATCCTGCACACAGGCGTCCTGAAGCCACTCTCCGTGTAGCTGGTGAGAGAAAACCTCTCCTCCAGTTTGCCCTTAGAGCAGTCATCAGAAGAGCTGCTGCAGCCGCGCAGAGCCGCCGACAGCTCTGCAGCATCCACCCAGCCCGCCACCGGCCGCTCTCCGCCCGGGGTCCCTGCGGCCGCGGACGCTGCGCTCCGGTCCCCCGCGTGGCTCCGCGTCAACGTGTTGTTGTTGTCGGGAACGGGGACGCTCGCCTCATTGCTTTCCGAAGCTTGGCCGCTCATGGGGGTCAGCGGAGGCGGCGGTGCCGGTGGCCCGAGAAGGAGCACCCTCAGGTCACCAAGCAGGACGCAGCAGCGGCTCTTCAGCATGCCCCGGCTGCGCAGCATCGGCCAGACGATCACAGCACCACACAAAGCAGGTGCTGGAAGACGTGAGCCGTCTGCGTCCCCGTCATAAGAAAACACCTCTTCATGTGTCGTTGGAGGAAATTCTGGGCGTTTTCCAGCGTTTGATGGAGTCCAGAGCAGCCTTTTAGTTTATTGCACGGCGGAGTGTGTCACTATTCCAGTCGTGTGACTTTTATTTTCTTCCCACGAAGATGTAGATAGAAAAAGCGAATAAATCCCATAGATGCAAACAAGTGTCTGAAGCCATTAAGTTCACTAAACGAAGCAGCTAAAAGAGGAAAGCAAACGTTAGACTGATGGGAGAATGAATTCAAGTAATAAGGCTGTATGTCCACTGTCATTTCATGGCCTTAATGCTCTGCCTGCTACAACATAAACTATCTAGACAGGCTTTTCCTTCACATTCACATCGACTACATTTAAATCTGTCCGTGAAACAGTCAACTGAAAAGAAATCTATCAAAAATTAGATATTTAACAACAACAAAAGGTCTGATTTTAAAGCAGAAGAGCTCAGATTCCCATCAGAGGCTTAATTAAGTCAATCGGTGTCGTGCCATGGTGGGAAGCAAATCCAGTCATACCTGGTTAGCTCGATTTCTGTACGATTCACAGTTTCAGGGTTTATTTTTTTCCCTCAGATTCTCAGCCAGACGCAGGTCGTTTCCGTGAGGCTTTCATTCCCAGATTATCGAATCTCCATGTCCGAGGAGCAAGCAGGGGGGTTTAAATCCACCCGGTAGGATCCATCTCGGCTGTCGGACTGTCCTGGTCCGGCTGAAAGCATCCGTAGCCCCTGATTCTCCGGTGATCATTGGCTGCTGGCTCGGTGCTGCAGCTTCAGCACCATGATTCCTGGGACAGCTCCCAGACGCTGCGCGTCACCGCCGCACAGTGATGCAAGCAGCCAGCTCATTACTACACAGGAACACGGAGAATTAGCTGCACTTGGGTCAAAAAGCTAGATTTTTTCAAATAGGGAGGTGCTTTATACCCCGTAGACCAGAATTAAAGGTCAAAATGAAGTGGATAAAAAAGATTATCATAAAAATAGGACAACAAAGTTCAAGCGATCACACTAAAAATTAAAATATATATAAACCAGAGCTATTAGTCTGAGCTCATTATAAATGTTTGTGTCACATGTTACAACCCTAAAATGTATTATTACCTTTTAATATTGAAATAATTTCTCAATAAAGGAAAAAAAGTAAAAATCACATTGATTTTTTTTTAACCATCCTTCTGGGATACAACTCGAAGTAACTTCAAGCAACACAGTAAAAACACCAGAGTAAAATCAACTCTAGAAGAGTAAAATAAACTCTAGAGTTTATTTAACTCTGGTGTTTTTACTGTGAACCTATATTTGAAAAGAATCTACTTTAAAAGTATTGATCTATGTAACTAATATGTCAAAAATGATGAGTTTGTCTAAGGTTTCATGATAAGATTCATGTTTTCAAAAAAGATGCAATTATTCTCTCCTTTAATTGTAAAAAAAAATCATGCTGATATCCAATGTGTTAGGAGCATAAAGAGGCCACATCATTTAAAAGGAAAATTCAGGTTCAGGTTTAAATTTTCAAGTCATCAAGAAATTGTAACTGGAAAACTGATGCAGCAGGTTAGTCCAACTATAAGAATCACTGCAGCAACTCAGAATGGTTCACAGTAGTTAATATGGCCTCCACATGCATGCTGACATTGGCTCCTCACTTCACTTCTTCACTTTATTATAGAAGTCCCCATAGGTGAACATGAAAACACACAATCACAGACACATTAGTAAAAACAGTAAAGACAGTTACAAACAGTAACACAAGTAAAAAGCAAAAATCAGTGCATGTAAAATCAAATTAAGACCATCAGACTGAAATCAATATAAAATCAGACTCCATCAGACTAAAAGACAAGAAATAATCGTGCCTAATCACATTTTAAGTTCAGTTGAATAACGGCCTGAGTTACAAAGGAGTGTTTCCATCTGTTGGTCCGTGCTTTGGGCTGCTGGTACCTCTTTCCAGATGGGAGGAGCTCAAACTCTCCCTGCAGTGGATGATGAGGGGAGTGGAGAATAGCTTTAGCTTTCTGTGAGACTCTCTTCATAAATGTCTGTGTCAGATCAGGTCATTTGATACCCATAATTTTACTGGCTACCTTTACTATTTGTTTCATCCTGTTTTTTCTCCTTCAGATAGGTTCCCAAACCAAGTGATGAAAGCAAAAGTCAAGACAGATTCAATCATAGAACAATAGAACATGGTCATCAGTTTCTTACACACTTAATTTATGGAGGAAGTACGACCTTTGATTTGCTTTATTGATGACCTTATCTGAGTTTTTTCCTGAATGACAGGTTCTGGTCAATGACAACACCTGGGTCATTGACCTTATGAGGGGATGGATGGTGTCCTGGGGTATCTCCTCACAGATCCTGACCAGGGCATCAGAGCTCCTGCAGTCTGAGGTGCAACCTAGTGGCAACAAATGAACCTAAACATGAGATGTTCTATTGGATGCAGCTCATGTCAACAATGAAGTCAAAGGTATCAATTGTAGGAGGAACTCAGCACCCATACTGGACCAGTGGAGGGTCTAAGAATGGATCTAATGGTTTCATCCTGATACAGTCAGGGTGCATCCTGTACAGGTCTGTGTGTCCCTCCATGGAGCTGCCTCCCCAGACCAACACTGACCCATCACCAAACCCATCATGCTGAACAATGTTGCAGCAGCATAGTGTTCACCACAGCTTCTCCAGACCCTTTCATGTCTGTCACATGAGCTCAAAGTGAACCTGCTCTCATCTGTGAAAAGCACAGGGCTCTAATTCTATGTGTTCTCTGGCAAATAGACTAGCTCCATAGTGCTGGGCAATGAACACAGCAGCGTCCTCAGGCCACTCTCATGAAGTCTGTAATAGTTTGTTAAGAGACAATCACACCATGACCTGCTGGAGGTCACTGTAGGGCTCATTCTGTTCCTCCATCCACAAACGAGCAGATACTGCTATCTGCTCTTGGATTAAGGACCTCCAACAGCCCTGTCCAACTCTCCTGTCTGTCTCCTGGAATCTCACTTGAGACTGTGCTGAGGGACACCGCAAACCTTCTGGCAATGGCATTTATAACTGATGTACAAAATGCAAAACTATCAAAAAGCATGTCTAGAAAAGATGAGGAGGGAAAAGCTGCCTTTGGCCTCAACCTGCAAAACCTTCCTGTGTCACATGGTTGCCACTATGTTGCACCTGTTGTTAATATCATTAAACAGCTGACACTGATTAACAACCCCCTCTGCTAATTAACTGACCAGATCAATATCCCAGAAGTTGAACTGACTTGATAACAGACTGATTAAAAAGTGTCCCTTATATTTTGAGCTTTTTAAAGGAATTTGATTATACAAACAAAAAATATTTCTATATTTCCAAACTGTTCTAATGAGGTTTGTATAAGACAAAATGCTCTTATTCTGTAAAAACTTTGTCAATTAAATGTTAAAATGAACAAGCTGAATAAAATGGACAGACCCAGAGGGAGACTAATGAACTGTTTCAACAGGGCAGCTGTGTAAGGTGACTGAATCCTCGATTTAACACCTGCAGCCACACTGAGCCAGCAGAAGTGTGTTTTTTCTTTTGTAAGAATTCATACGTGACTGCAGCAGGCTAGTGGTCATGGTGTGAACATTAATGAATTGCCAACTTTAAACTGCCACATTGAGCTCTCACTCCTGCTGGTTTTCTATTCTGGCAGCAAATTGCAACTGATTGCTCTTACATAGCATCTCAAGTGCAAGTATGCCTGATTAGAGAGGTGCTGAAAATAAGCCAACTGCAGCAGCATGTAGGAAAATATCACACATTAGATATATTATAGTCTAACAGTGAAACAAATATTCAGCACTTTTGATTATCGTTATTTTTTCTTTCAAACACATGTTTAAGTTTGTGTTACCTTATTCACTTGTTTAATCTTTTTCAAATATTAAATAAATAGTTCATTTGTGCTGTAAAATATTTTTAAAAACATGTAAATTGTGGCAATTCTTGTGCAAAAAAACTATTTATGGTGTAATTTGCAGAATGTTTACTCTGACCATTGTTAAACCAAAAACAAAACAAACATTCAATAATAGCAGGTATTTTAGTTTAACTTAAAATACACACGTTTTATTTTATATGACTATATAATGAAGTCTCGTCTCGTCTCGTCTCGTAATATATAATGAAGTACGTGTTTACCTTTTTGAAATAAGCAAAAAGACACTTACCACTTTTCATTTTGTTTTAGAATTTTATAAATGTACAACACAAAGCAAACATATCTACAAATAAAATGTATTATTGGCAGCATTTGAGACCTAAACACATTTTAAGTGCCACAGAGCCATCTTTAACTATTTATAGGTTTACAGCCGCACTTCTAAATTAGAGATAAGACTTTTTTTCATGTTTTTTTTTTTAAATAAATCTGTTACATCAGTCTGTGAGTTAATCGATTGATACAAATTTTTAAAATTGTCAAAAGAAGCTTGAGCCTTTTATTTTAAAATAAACTTGCTTTTTAAATTTCCTAGAAAGTAAATTGTCCTGAAAATAAAATTGATGTTTTTTCTTTTTAGTTTCTGTCCGGGAGCGACTCGCACGTGCCTGCTTGTTTTGTAGACGTCACTTCCTGCGCGGCAGATCCTAAAAAACTAGACTGTAACTTAGCAGTTAGTGACAGATGATTCATCTTTTTTTTTGGTACAAATTCGACAATCTTTGTGTTTATAACATCGCAGTACTGTCCATACAAGTCGCCAAAACGGGATGCTTACTTCTTTGTGACATCGCTTGACACAACCGGAGATATTTAGTTGTTAAGTTTGTTTGTTGACAGCCAGGTTAGCCCCATTAGCTGCTAACAGTAGGAGGAAGAAGCTAACTGTGTTTAAGCAGCCACCTGGATTTGTGCTGATTTATCTTCAGTCAAAAAGCCCCATAACATGTCTAACCAGCTGACTGCGGAGCAGCAGCGAAAGATTGAGGAGAACAGACGCAAAGCTTTAGAGCGAAGAGCCCAAAGACTTGGACAAACTATTAGCAGTAATGTTCAGCCTTCAGTGCAAGCTCAGCAGACTGCACAGAGAGCTCCCCAGGTTCCTGCTAATCAGACCTCTAATTCTACACGAGCACGGTTTGTACCACCGTTCAAAAAAGACTCGCAGAGTTTTAGCAACCAAATCAATCGAACAGATCCTCAGCTGCCATCTGGAACAGGATATCAGACCAACCAGAGTACTCTGAATACCTCATCAGGACAGGTGAGATTTGTGCTTCAGTTGTGATGTTTATAGAATGAGGTTATTTCCACGAGTGGTTGGTTCCCAAAGTTTGGCCCCACTCTGGGTCATTAAACAAGGTTGGAGTCCTTTCTAGAGAATTTATAAAATCATTGCCTATACATTTTTGCCACAATTGTTACAAGAAGCTGTAATTATGACTGAAATCATTTGTACTTTTTTTTAAATTAGTAATGTATTCTTTGATGATAATTGGGGTTGCAAGTTTCTTCAGTAAGCACTTTATGGGTCTATCAATATAATGACAAGAAGGCATGTCTCCTACTGGTTTTGTTCACATTTTAAACCAAAACATCCTTTTCACAGGTGCTGCCTTGTTGCAATTTTGGAGCCAGAGTATGCAGGATGTAGGGCTAACTAAAGTCCTGCTAAATAAGACCTGTGTACTAACTCACCTGCACACAATATTGGTGTTTTTTAAAGTATAAATTAAAGCTGAACATTTTATAAAATTATACATTTTTTTAACAGGAGTCAGCACCTGGAAATATCTGAGGTGTCATTTTATTTTTTAAGCAGGGAAATGTTGACTTCAATAACATGTTGATGCAAGATTTAAAACGTGTACTGCATCCATCCACAAGGGGGTGCTTGTTTTGTTTTGGCTTCAACATTCTGGTTATATTTGTATATCTAGTTATCAGATATGTCAATAATGCTTTACATCATATTTATTTGTAAATTCAGGTGACTGGCGCTAACCATCTGAATAATCAACATGTGAACAGCCCTGTTTTGTCTGGTGGAGGAGGTTTTGGCACCAGATCGGCTCAGCCCAAATCCAACCTCACCTCAAACAGCTCTGGAAGTGTCGTTCGCTCCTTTTACAATCAAGCCAGCAAACCTGCACAAGTTCCTGTGGCACAGCTTCCTTCAGGTTCCACCACTTTGACTGCTGTACCTGCAAAAAAACCTTCTATCTCTCTGAGGGGAAAATGTGTGCCTCATGTGGAGAACCGTTTCAGAGTGGAGGTGGGCTACCATGCAGAGCTTATTGCGGTTTTTAAATCGATCCCCTCAAGGAACTATGGTAAGTTTCTGCCAGTGCAACCAGCCTCATAGTCATAAGAAGAAGATTATCACAAAATGCAATTTCTCTTTGTAGTAACACTTTCAAACTACATTGATCTGAGCATAAATATATTATTTTTGTATTGCTTACAGAAGCTCATTCAAAAGTGTCTAATGTCTGTTGTAATTCTGTAGATTTCCAGCTTCAGTAGTTTGAGTTCTGACTGTTTGTAGTTTTTTTTTTTTCTGTATGTTTAATTTGAGTGATGATCTCAAGTCTGTACTCTCCTATGAACACAGTACTTTTTCTCTGTAGACCCAGCCACAAAGACATGGAACTTCAGTCTGGATGACTATAGACAGCTAAGTATGGACATTTAGCAAATTCTATCTAGAACTGCCAGATGTAATCAAATAAGCTTCTCTTTTGAAATACACTAAAAAGCATAATATGTGATATTTTTCTTTTTGACCCTGTGTTTTAGTGGAGCAGGCAGCTTCTATTCCCTCTGTGTCTCTGAGGCCTCTGGAGGGAATGGCAGCTGTGGACGCTCCAGCGATCGCCAGCAGACCTTGTGACGGCGCATCTCTGTCGGCGCTGCTGAAGCTTTGTAACGGCTGGCAGAAACCTGGTGCCACTTTGCAGGGACAGTGCATCCTGGTGTCCCAGACAAAGTTTGAGGTTGACATTCCCTTCAATGCTGATGTCATTGCAGCGTTTAAGCAAATGCCATCAAAAAATTATGGTAATCTCTTTTTTCTTAACCGTTATTGTGTTTTTGCTTCTGATACAATAAACTTTTGTTATTTGTTGCTTATGTTGCAGACTTGGCCACAAGAAAGTGGAGCTTTATGCTTGAGGATTACAAGAGGCTCAGTAAGTGACGCCATTTTAGCTTTTTCTTTTGGTCCCAGCCACATTTGCCATCTTGTCTGACCACGCCATGTTCTTTACTCAGTGGATCTCCTCAGTGGGATAGCAGCTGTGGAGGTGGAGCCTCTTCCCAGGGCAGTAATCCAGGGCTTCTCTGCCAGGTTTGATGGGACAGAAGCCAGGTCTTTAGCCGTCCCTGAGGCAGACCTTTCTAGCATCGACCCCACACTCACCTCCAGCCTCATGCCCTTCCAGAAAGAGGGAGTCAAGTAGGTGTCTCTGAGCAGCTAGTATTGCCCTCTCTGCATTCTGTGTCCAATAATCAACACTAAGCAACTTCGTTATTCAAATATTCTGCCTTGTGCAGATCATAATTCCATAACTAGTCAGTATTTTTGTACCACTTGTTTGATGTAAACTCTTAATTAAGACATTTGTTGAGCTTTTATTTTGAATGTTTTTGTCTCTGCAGCTTTGCTGTGTCTAAACAAGGTCGCCTCCTCTTGGCTGATGACATGGGCCTGGGGAAGACGGTGCAGGCCATCTGCATAGCATCCTATTACAGGGACGAGTGGCCTTTATTAGTGGTGTCCCCATCCTCTGTCCGATTCACGTGGGCTGAGGTAAAAACATTCAGCAGATAGATTCAGAATTATTAATTAGGATGTATTGCTGATTATTTTGTCCAGTACTCTCTATATCCGTACTTGCAAGCAGCAGAAAGTTTATAGAAAAGCTTCACCTTGTCTTTGTTTACAAGATGCTCTGCTCTAAATATCTTCAGTCAAACCCAGCTGTCTAATCTGGGCTGAATCACAGAGAAGTTCAGCTCAGAATGTCGTTCCATTACAGAAAACACATATTTGTCAGGCTTTGCTCTTATCTGGACATAGCATAGGAGCTGTAACTCAGTGGCATTAAACCAGGCTGACAAGCAAAGGGCGAGTGAGGAAATGAGTTGTCAGGAGCATTTGGGTCACAGTGGACACTAAAGGGAACATTGTTCTAATAGTGGACGATGATTACCGCCCAGCTGTTAGACACAAAGCGATCACTAACGCATAAAATTTAGAAACTTGTCTAGACGGAGGTAAATTATGTCAAGGTGATCAGAGCTGCTACTCTGAGGTGTTTGTTTCAAGTATCTTCATCTGATTCATGCCTGTAGGCCTTCAGACGCTGGCTCCCCTCCCTGAGTCCTGACAGCATCAATGTAGTGGTCAAGGCCAGAGACAATATGCGATGTGGTTTGGTCAACATCATCAGCTACGACCTGCTGAGTCGGGTGGACAAGCAGCAGCCACAAAACCCCTTTAATGTCCTCATTATGGTGAGCTAATATTCTAACACAATCAGTTAATCCTGTTATTTAAAGTTTTAATTAATGTTCATTTTTGTCGCTCTGCAGGACGAGTCTCACTTTCTAAAGAACATGAAGACCGCTCGCTGTAAAGCAGCCTTACCTCTGCTCAAGGTTTTGCACTTTTCTAAGTTTTATATCCGCTCACAAAACCCATCATTTGTGGGATATAAATTCCTATTTTGCAAGCAAGATTGCCTGTAAAATTAAAGCTAAATTGCTTGCCAAATAGTGAGCTTTTAACTTTTAAGATGCTTTGTATAGTTAAACTGACACAAAACAAATGTACCTTTCTCTTTTTTAATCCTCAGGCAGCAAAGAGGGTGATTCTTCTGTCTGGGACCCCTGCGATGTCCAGACCCTGTGAGCTCTACACCCAGATTCTGGCTGTCAGACCGTCACTCTTCCCTCGCTTGCACGAGTTTGGATTGCGCTACTGTGATGCCAGAGAGGTAACTGATAACTGAGAAATCTTTGCACACGTTTGATGCTTTTTGCAATCCAAATTGGCTTCTGCTTCCACCACCTGCAGAAACCTTGGGGCTGGGATTACTCAGGCTCGTCTAATCTTGGAGAGTTAAAGCTGTTGTTGGAGGAGTGTCTGATGCTGCGTCGCCTCAAGTCCGACGTCCTCTCCCAGCTTCCTGCCAAACAACGCAAGGTGGTCACAGTGACCATCGACGGGATCAACACTCGTACCAAAGCTGCTCTCTCAGCTGCAGCCATGGAGTTAGCCAGAGGTCATCGAACTGTAAGTCAAACATGCTCACTCACTAGATGTTTTATTTTGTATTTTAAACACACATTGCAGTCTTAAATAATCACAACTTTTGGAATTATTTCATGAAATCAATGCAAATTATTCCAGCTCATTAATAATAATCAAGATAATAAAAGATTTGATGAAATTTTCCAACCAAAAAAATCATGTTAGTGTTAGCATATTTCCAAATCTAATTGTCTATTTTTAGACTTAACTGTATTTTTCATTTCTTTAGGCAAAATAATTAGACATATGGATTATTTTTTCCTACTTACATGAGGGATTTGGTTCAGATCTCAGATATAAAAGTGCCTTTAAATGACTCCAAATACTCCAGTCCATCCTTATTTCACTCTAATGGAAGCGAGTTGCCAAGCATGATTGTGCATAATCACAGTGCTCATCAAAGTAATGGCCGTCGTATCAAATCATCAAACAGAATCTGCTGTCAGTTCTTATCTTGTGCTGTTCCTTATCTCATTTTCAGAAAATGGAGGAGAAGGAGGCCCTGCTCGTCTTTTATAACCACACAGCTGAAGCCAAACTACAAGCCATTATGTGAGTATAGACCCCCCTAATGTTGGGGATCATTGAGTCAAATCAGCTTATGTTTGATGGGAAGACAGATTAGGAAGTGAAATGAAACGAAATCTTTTGTGAGAACAGTGATTGCTCTGGATTTGAGATGATTAAAGACTTCATGCGTTTAATGTTCCAGTATTTTTCTGTGTAAAAGTACAATATGTTGTTCCGTCACTGTCAGGGAGTACATAACAGACATGTTGGAGTGTGGCAGGGAGAAGTTCCTCGTGTTTGCTCATCACAAATTAGTCCTGGATCACATCACCGCTGAACTGGTTAAAAAGGTAAGATGGTTAACAGCAGATTACATATTTATTTTCATGATTTTGGCTTAAGAGGGGAACTGCTTTAATCCCCCCAACAGGGCGTCGGCTTCATCCGTATCGACGGGGCGACTCCGTCAGCAGAGCGGCAGCAGCTGTGTGAAAAGTTCCAGTACTCCTCCACGGCGTGCGTGGCGGTCCTGTCTATAACTGCTGCTAACATGGGCATCACCCTGCACTCTGCAGACCTGGTGATCTTTGCTGAGCTGTTCTGGAACCCAGGGGTAAGCCATGAAGAGCTGTCACACCAAAAATACTTCTATGGATGGCATTTGATTCTTCTAGTTACACTAATCTAAAATATTTGCAAATGTCATTTTCATAATGAATCACCTTTATAATGTAGATCAGTAAATGTTTGGAAGTTTTGTTGTCTTTTGGCCATACAAAATTGATAAATTCTGCTTTAAAAAAATCAATACTTGGACGTTATTTGGTAATAAATCACAGGAAACTGTGGGTTCCTGCTGCATGGAAAGAAAATGGGGAACAAAAGAGCAATATTTCCCTTGTGTCATAAGGTAGATTTATTTACTATATAGACAAGCATTTTAGCCTTCAAAATAAAAGTGGATGTATTTTAACAGACCTGTTAACTTTTCTCATAAATTATTACAAGAATTAAAAGATGTACGAGCCTTCTGTGGGAAACCTTCTTTTTAGATGCTTGTGGTTTCATCTGTATTTATTTAGACATAATTTGGATATTTGTCAGTTTTCTAGTTGCCAACTTTATCAGCTGTGAGTCACTGGAGAGAGGAGACGGATGTTTGAGGTTCTTGGAGGCATTTTTGGTACCAAATGGTTGATTTTGGTGAATAAAAGGTGGAAAATACTTCAATAAAGTTTAAACCAATCATGTTTTTATTTTCTGCAGGTTCTCATTCAGGCAGAAGATAGGGTTCATCGTATTGGACAAACTAGCAATGTGAACATTCACTACCTGGTTGCAAAGGGAACCGCTGATGATCACCTATGGTATGTCTGTCAGGGGGAATAATGTAGGATTAAAATACATAAATAGTGTGACTATACAGAGTATTTCTTCTCATGTTAATCAGTTTTATGTACAAAACAAATGCTGAAACATTAGGGGGTTGGACTAATGAGGGCTGACTGATGTGCATATTGTGAAAAACATTAATTTGATTTTATATTGTGTATTTATCAAGGCCAATGATTCAGGCAAAAATGAACGTCCTAGAGAAAGTGGGTTTGTCTGAGTCCAACCTCTCGGACAACGCTGTGAACGCTAGCTTCCGCTCAAAGGTGAATTTTACACATTTTACCAGTTATATGCAGCTACACCGTGTATAGATTCAGCTGTGAACCTGTTTGTTTCTAGGACTCTAAGCAGAAGAGCATCATGGAGATGTTCCAGAGGTCTTTCTCTGCAGACGACCTGGACGAGGCCATGCTCATGGAGGCTGCCAACGACTGGGACGACTCTCCTGCCTGAAAATAAATTCAACAGCACAGCACCACGAACATCAGCAGATTACTGCAGAAATACAGATTTAAGATTTTTTTTTTTGCAAACATTTGTTCTTTCTTCAGTTATCATGACTGAATTATGTTACATATTTTATATCCCCTCCTTCAATAAATGTATATATGTAAAAATGCTACATTTGATTTCAATGTATTTATTTTTTGGGTTAATAAAAGATTTCATCCCAGCTGATTTACAAACTGACTCATAAAAATAAAGTTAGCAGAAATAGTTACTGCAGTTGAAACAAACCATTTATTGTTTGGTTCATGATCACAGATAAGTTAAATAAAAAAATAGTTATTAGCATTAACACAAAATCCTCAGCATCCGCCAGAAGCCTCCAAACACTCAAACCATTTTATGGTTACTGTATGAACCAAGTGAAGACCGTGGTTAGACAGCGACACCACCCACAGAAGGTGTTAAAATGTTGGATTTTTATTTAGTTGATTGCATTATTCATACAATGACAGAATCTGTTTCCAAGATGTTACACATTAATATTTAAATATGGGGGGGGGATGGTGTTTCACTTTATTCTGAGTGGTTTGGAGCTGAAGGGATTTAGAATAAGTGAGTCATCTGGAAAAAATGTAAATACCTTCACATTAACTGAACATTGCTGCTGGTTTATACCATCAAACTGGGATGAGGAGGTGTGAACGTGACACATTTGTCAAATTTTACTTAATTCTATTAAGCTTGTTCATTTAGAATTTTAGTGTGAATAATTAAGGCTTCTAGTAATATTTTACTATTTCAAAAATAGATCTCAGGCCAAATATGTACTCAAATCAGCGCCTTCTGAAGGTTTTACAATGTGTCCACCAATGGAGGTTTTTAGTGGTGGAGAATGTTTCTATTCTAGGTTTTTGTCCATCAAAGGCTTCCAATTTTGTGATATTTTTTGGCCATTTTCACATGCCGCTTCTGTTGATGATTTCACAAATTTTATGGGGTTTTTTTCTATCTTTACCTTCTTCACTACATTTCTTTCTAAAAAATTGCTTGTAATGATTAAAACCATTCTTCCATCTGTCTCTGGCTGCAACACCAACATAAAGCAGATTCATCCCTAACAGTTGGGCAGATGCTCTTTTCTATCAATTTTGCATCAGTTAAAAAAAACTTTGCTATGAAGAAAAACTTTTAAATTCACAAGACAAGTTTCTTGAACATATTTGTGTTTAAATCTTTTTTTGTAGACTTTTGATGCACTGAGGATACATGATCAATTTAAAATCTAGAAATAAGTGATCTAATGTCACTAAAAAGTGTTAAAAACATGTATTAATGATAACTCTTGCAGTTTAAGAGCAACCCCCTTTTTTTTGCCAGAGCTTATTAATAAGATCTCTTCTCTCACAGAAAATGTGTACCGTCACGTTGATGAGTTGTTGGACATTTCTTCAGTCGATGAGCTTGACATTTCTCTGTTTTCATCTGAAGAACTCGCTAGCTCTCTCCCTGAAATAAATACGTATATTTCATTTATTTCAACCAATAAAAACATTGCAGAAAGAATAATTGTTTCTAATAAATAAAAAAAACCCTAAGAAACACAGACAATAAAACAGAAGCTCAAAGCTGTTTCTCACATGAAGCCATACGGTGTGACAGACGGAAAGGAAAATCACACACATCATTAGATTACCTGAGATGGTTATGTCGGGCTCTCCATCAGCGGTGAGTGCTGCGTCTGTGCTGATGTCTCCGAACATAAAACGGATCTTCTCCACTGCGTGTTGCACGTTGGAGGAGCCGTGAACTGAGTTGTGAAGGATGTCTGCGGCGAATCGAGCCCTCAGAGACTCTGGGGATGTTTCCTTAGCTTTCTCTGGATCGGTGGGGCCCATCATTGCTCTCCACTCCTCGACAGCATTTTCCTTGGTCAGAACAAGCATCAAACAGGGACCTCTGAATGAAACGGGAAGACAAAAATATGACCACAGAGTAGATTTAGAGGACTTGTGATGAATATCAAAATATAATTTGACTAAATGATCAGGGATTACTTGGAATCAGAGCTTTCTTTATGCAGTAACGAGGTGAAGGTGCTAAGAAGAAAGCTCAAATAGTTGGGTAAAAATCTACTGAATTGTAGATACTTGAAGAAACCAGTGAAGCTTCACAAGATTCAGTTAAAAGTGAAGTCATGACTAGTGGAGAAAAGACAGGTCTGTTGTCATGCTCCTGTGATTGTGTGTGTGCAGACAGACTGACCGACACATATAATCCACCAGCTGGCTGAAGAAAGGCTTCTCTCTGTGCTCTTTGTAAAACTCCTCGGCCATTTCTCTCGACAGAACAGTCTCCTTCAGCTGCGTCACTGTAAATCCTCTTCCACGAATCTCCTCCAAAATCCTATCTGTTGGAGTTGAGAGGATAAAGATTCTGTGATTACTAAAAATCGCTGCAGCCCGACGTAAATTTGCAGGACCAGGAGGCACCTTTGTGTCCATCCATTGCATCAGGTTTGATTACTGCCAGCGTTTGTTGTTTAGGGAAGAAAAAGTTGATTTCTCGTTCTGCCTCTTCATTACTGGTGCTGCCGTGAAGCTGGTTGATGGGCTCGTTTTCGACAGCAAACTGGGCCCTGAGACTGAACATGAGGGACGCAGAAGTCTGCACTGAGACTGAATATTAAACATTTGATGGTTTTCAGTATTTTATATAAAGATAAAAGAGTGTAATTTCCCAAATCTAGATTTTTAAAGAAGGAAATCGGTGTCATTTTCTGTACTTTTAGTCTCATCTGCTCATCCTGCCATCTTCTGGTAATTTTCACATTTCTGAACATGCCTTTTGACAAGAAACCGTACAGAATATGTAGCTTTGCAGGTGGAAAAGGAACAATATAAACAAGATTTTGTTATGTAATGGCTTTGATATAGGGGGGGAAAAGCTTTTAGATAACTGAACTTTATTGTCTTGTGTAACTGGAGAACAAAAATGACTTTCCCTTTTTTATCAAAATCTGACAAGGTGAAAGCGAGGGGTCAGAAGAAGAGTTTTATTTAACAAGCTGTCACGTAGATTAGCAGTGAAAGGTCCTCTGCTATCTGCTCCTAATTATGCCACGGTGACCTTTTGCTCTCCTTTTTTCGGCTGCTGAATGAAAAGAGGATCTCATCACTCACCAGTCAGGACTCTCCTCTTTGGCTTTATCGAGGTCAGGAGGACCAAGAATGTTCTTCCAGTGAAGGACAGCCCCTTTTCTGACCAGAGCCAAAGCAAGCACCGGCCCACTGGAATTACAGAGGTGTGGGATAAACACCTCCAGTAGCATGAAAGTCTTTAGATCGATACAGCAGGTTGAAGCTACCTGGTCATGCTTCGCAGTAGAGCAGGAAAGTAGTCTTCATCAACATGCTGGAGGTAAAACTGTCTGACCTGCTCCTCTGTCAGCGTCACCTCTCTTTGGAGGGCCACTGTGAAGCCCGACTTGTGGATCTCAGCCAAGATCTCATCTGCAAAACAACAACCATGCCATAAATGAACAGATTTCTCATTTTAAATTACTTAAAGTTATATTTTAATTAGTTTGATCATTTTGACAACTTTAGTTATGCGTACAGTCACAGTCCCCTATAAGAACAGTGACCGTCTGTGTATGTATACCACTCAGGACCATTTGTGCTTGTGCATTTGGCTTGAACCCCACCTCTGTTCTCCCTGGCAACGTCAGGCCGGATGAGAGCCAGCGTCCTCTCCACACGCTCTTCCTCTCCATCCTGCTCTTCTACCGACGTCGTCCTAAAGTTGGGGAAGAAGAAGGCGAGCTCCCTGCAGGCCTGGTCGCCGTCCTCGCTGCCGTGCACCGCGTTGAGCAGAGTCTGTGTGCCGTATTGTGCCCGCAAGCTGTGGGAAACCGGGTGGGGGAGGAAGAAGGGAGGACCAGATGGTTGCTCGGCTGGTGCTCGACCAAAGAGAAGCATAATGTTTGGGTGTGTCTGATCAAGCAGGCGAGAATGCGCTGTTCCAGACTATAAACTGAGGCTGTTTCCATTTAAACGGAAATTAGAGATGCATTAAATATAATCTTGCCGTCTTTATGGATCTTCTTAATGATTTTTCTACTTTCTTTCTTGATTGGACTATATGTTGTTTAGCAAACCTTTCTGGCTTTTCTCTCCTGGCTTCCTCTATGTCTGCCGGGCCGATGAACTCACGCCACGCTGATGCAACGTTTGCAGTGCCCTCTATTTGAGAAAGTACCAGAATATGACAAGGACCGCTAGACATGAACTGTACCAGGTCCTCAAAGCAGGTCTGAAAACCACGATCAGAAAGAAAAGAGATAAAAGCAGACACATCTATTAACACACCTCCTGGAAAACACATTTTCCCTCTATATCTGTGCTCATACATATTTATCATCTGACTCAATATATTATTATATATATGCAGTGAGTAGTGATGTATATTTTTACACTTTACTGAACATTAGTATTTACCTGCCAACCTTTTCTGGCTGAATCTTGAACAGTTTGGTTTCATAACAAACAGCACGATAAGCAAAAAAAAGAAAAAAGGTGCTAACACAGCAACTCTATTTTGAGCCCCATGTGGAAATGCAGATGGATGTCAAATGCATTGAAAAGTAACTGGAGGGATTTTTCCCTCTCCCATTGGTAAGTATAGACTCAGAATATCAATGGCTCCTTGTCTCCTCACAAACATTCCCTGCACCATCATCAGTTTTCCTCAGCAGGACTAGTGGATATCAGTGTCATGACATTGATGTTACTCTGTGTCCTTTTCATGCATTATGCACTTTTTAAATTCTGCCATTATCTTGTACCTCTGCTGCTTTGTGTTGGTAAAAGTCTCGAGCTTCAGCCTCAGTCAGCGTTCGCTCATCATGTGCAACGATCTCAAATCCAGCATCTTGAATCTGTCCAGGGGAGTCAACATTATGAATGAGGAAGGCTTGAGACGATCATGTCCTCTCAAAACGTGTTTAGTCTCTGTGTACCTTCATAATGATCTCATTTGCCTTGCCTTGAGCAACAGCATCTGGTTTAATGATGGCAACTGTGTATGACTTACTGGCGGGAACTAGAAATGGAGAAAGAGGAGATTGATTAATGCTGTTAACGGTACACAGAATCCTAACAACAAAAAGGATATAAAAATACATGTTTACCAATTCTGATTTCTTCACGTTCTGACTGCTGAGGCATTTCCTCCTCTTCTTTCTTCTCATCATCCAACAGACCATCATCTTTCACCTGTGAGACACAACAAACCCTAATATGAACACTGCATTATAATTCAATCCAGTTTATTAATGAAGCTCCAGTTCACAACACAAGTCATCCCAAAGCGCTGAACAAAACAACAAATCCAGGTCCAGACTCAGGCCAACTAGGAGGAGTAAATGCAATTCAGTTATAATAGATTTATTATAAAATGTCAATCAGTCAAATTGTTTCATTATAAAGGAGCCAGCTGATTGGATCAAAGTGTTAATTTAATGCAATCCTCTATTCTGAGCAGCACAGTATGAGGGCGACTGAGGGAAGGAACGACTCCCTTTTAACAGGAAGAAACCTGCAGCAGAACCAGGCTCGGAGTGGGTGGAGCCTCCTGCCTCGGCCCAATGGGGTCTGAGACGACAGGATAGAGACAAACACAGAAGGACTGGGTCAGTTGTTGTTTCTAAGACAACTTAAGAGAACAAAGTTAGTGGCAGCAAGAACAGGAATTATGGTGGTCAGTTTGTCCTCCAGCAGTCTGAGGAGTCTATAGCATCAAAACTAAAGGGATGAGTCAAGATAACACAAGCTATGGGATTTATCAAAACGGAACATTCTAAGTCTAGTCTTAAAGGTAGATAAGGGGTCTGCCTCATGGATGGCGACTAGATGCTGGTAGGGAGGATTCTGAGAACTGGAAGCTCTGCCTCCCAGAAACTCTAGGACCATAACTAGCCATCTGAGAGTGAAGTTCTGTAAGATCTCTAAGCCTGGTCTCTGAGAGCTTTATGAGTTAGAGGAAAATCTTTAAATTCAATTCTGGATCTTACAGGAAGCCAAAGAAGTGATGCTAAATCTGGAGATTTATGATCTCTCCTTCTAACTCCCATCAGAACTCAGCTGGAGGCTCTTAGAGAATGTTATGAATATCCTAATGATACAGAATTGCAGTAATCAAGTCTGGAAATAATGAATGCATGAACTAGTTTCACCACATCACTTTGGGTCAGGAAAAAAAATACTCATGTAGAAAATGCAAAATGCAACTTTGATTAAACAGGCTCTTCTTTCCCTATAAAGACAAAAGGAAGGTGCAACTTGTTTTTGTGTGTTCATAAGCCAGTTACTACCTGGATGATTCTTATGAAAGTTAAATGAGATATGACAAGTAAAAACAGTACTGATCAGTAATGAATTATTTCACCTTTAGTTGCTCTTCTAAATAATCTGATCAATCTTTAATTATTTGGCAATTTAAAGCATTGAAATGCTATTAATAATAGTCCTCTCAAAATGGAAAGTGTCCAAAAAATCTGCAAAAATTCTGATATTCTGAGAAATATAGAGGAAGACAAGAAGTAATGATGCAGTGTCACGTTATGGTACTTAATCTTCAGTATCCCTGTAGTAAAAGCACTGCTCACCACTTTACGTCCACCACCTTTCTCCAGAACCAGCTTCTCTTTGGTCAGCTCCTCCACGATCATCCTCTGTAGCATGGGGGCATTAGCCCCTCGCAGAACAGCCACTAGCTCTCCGCCCTGTTCATTAAACAAAAATCCAATTATTCAGCTATTTTAAATTCAATCTAAATTGCCCAAATAGTCAACAGAAAGCTAAAAAGTAAGTGTGAATCTGACTACAGACACTAAAAATACAAATAAATATGGATTCAAGAGGTGTTATGACACTTGCTGAGCCAGATTTCTGGCTACAATCTTATTGCTTTACATGAAATGAAATGAAATAAATATAAATCATACATAGAAAAAGAACAACCATTTTATACAACAGATAATTATTCTAGCTGAATTGTTTCTTTAAATTTCATAAACTAAATATACTTTGTTTAAGCTGATTATACAATAGGTTCAGCCCAGTACAATAATTAAATACCACAAGTTGTATTGTATTATAAAGTGAATTTGACAAAAACAATGTATTCACACTCACCCCATAGAAGAGGAAGGTGGGCTCACATTTTCCACGATACTTCTCTAAAACACCAATGCTGTCTGCCTCAGCCTGCATCACACACACACACACACACACACACACACACACACACACACACACACACACACACAAACTCCTCTGCAAAATGTTCAGTTCAGTTTGAGAACATTTACGTTTTAAACACGCTCAAGGCTTACTGCTGCTAAATGTAACAGGTCATCACTCAGTTCGTTCTTTATTTTTCTCAGGAGACTAACCACAGCTCGACAGGGACCACACCACTGCTGGTACACATCTACAACTGCAGGAACAAGGATGGTGTTTGTCAGTGAGAGAAAGTAAGAAACAAACAGAGAGGAGGGATGTTTCAGCTTGTAGTTATCCCAATGACCACAGGGGGGCAGCAGACTACAAGCTACAACAACCACTGACAATTTATGAACTCTGAATAATCATTAAATTTAGACACACACACACACACACACACACACACACACACACACACACACACACACACACACACACACACACACACACACACACACACAAACTTCACCTGTCAGGCCTTTGGTACAAAGCATTTCCTCCCATTGTTCTTGGTTTGTTACTGATACCTGACCGAGAATAAAGTTCACATAATGAGGAAAGATATAAAAAGTTTTCAAAAACACTAAACCAACAGGGACACGGTGCACGTGCTCTACGTCATCATACCTGTAGGCTCGCCTCTTTCTTCTTCCCTGCCATTCGATTATTTATTTTATTAAACAATATATACTCACAGTTAATTATATAGGTATTATATATATAAAGTTATTTAAGTGCCTAAAATACACTAAACTTGATGTTTTAAGTTAAATGAGCTAAAAAGTGCTGAGCCTCTTTTATAGTCCCCAGACAGCGCTCGCGCTTGTTTGCCTCTGGGTTGCTAAGCAACGTTAAAGGTATCCAGCTCGAGTTTTATGTTGTCGCTTCTAAACATGATCATAACAGCTTGTTGTGTTTTGGTAAGATTTTAGCACATTTTTTATCGAACAACAGCTCTCGAGGAGAGTTCACTTTTTTCCGCTCCAACTTTGACCTTTTTTCACAGCTATTGTTTTACAGAATAAATTACTCTCTGCGTCCACCAGGGGTCGTTGTTTTCCAGCTTTAAAAAATTTAAACAACACCTTTATTTATCTGTATTTATTTACAACTATTAGTTTTCAGATAGAAAGCATTGCATTAAGAAAACACTGAATGTGAACTTAGCTGGGTTTGGTTTTATTTCTGCATCTGCATGGAAGAGCAGCCTCATATGAACATGAGAGCAGGAAGATAAAGGTTGTCAGGGCTGTCAAGTACAAGCGAATCACAGGAATGATCTGGGGAAAGCACCAGTGAGCTCTGCTTGTTGTTAGTGGAACAAGCTATAAATATTTATCAAGAGTTTACAACTAAAAGACTGTGTGTGTGTGTGTGTGTGTTGTTTCATAAAACTGATAGATAAAATGGAATGGTTGTTTATAAGCAGCAGAAATAAAGCACTAACACTTTGTTTTAACTCAGCCTATAAGTTTATTGTGTTCTAATTTATTCTTTTAGTAAATATTTTACTGCATATTTCACATTTATGGCACATTGAAATATAATCAGCTCAGTAAAACCAAACAAGAAGTAGAATGAAAATAATATATGGTGTTCAGAGTTTGTACCGATTGTTACAGCCTGGCTCATCGGGCCATAACAAAAAGGAGAGACACACCATTTAAAAGTTTATCAAAATATAATTTATTAAATCTAACCTAAAACTAATTGTACTCAAATGATGGTTGACCTGTAAAACAAACAAAAGTTAAATCATATTCACACTTAAGAAAAACTGAAATGCATCAGTATACCTGAGGAGGAAAGCAGAGCTTCAGGCAAAACTGCAGGGTTTATAAGGCAGAGGCTTCCCAGGTCCACAGGTGTTCCCTGTTGCAATCAGCAGCAGCAGGTAACAATGACCTGATCAGCCTCACAGACCCACAGGGTTGTGACAATATCACATTTTTATTACAAATATCAGATATAAAATGTTTACATTTTCATGGATGCATAATTATAGAACAAAGAAACACAACAACACAGCCAGTATGAACTTTACAAGAAATATTTGATAAAAGATTAATAGAGAAAAAACAATTTTCCTTTCTACCTAAACTATTTGTTGTGATGCAGAGTGTGTCTTGGCCCTAAAGGTGTGTTTGTACCTCTCACCATCTCCTCCAAATGCCCTTCAGTTAGAGTCTGCAGAAAGAAGTCCAAAAGACAGCTCATATTTTACTGAAAAAATATCAAAACCTGGTTAACAGTTTCTTGCATTTGCAGATTTCCATGCAGACACAATTAAAAACTGCATCATTTTTGCTCACTGAGCCAAAACAAGGCATCTGATGGCATCCTGTGAACAAAAATGTTGACATATTGAAGAAGCATTCAAGGAAAAAGGAACAAACATTCAAATAAAATCGAGTTTTGACCTGATAAGTGGTTAGATAACCATAATTGGCTGCAGACTTTCACAAAATCCGTCGGCATTGTGCTGAACAACAACAAACAGAGTAATTATCAGAAGAAGAAGAACAGGATTGGAGTGTTTTTTCAGCATCAGTCTCACAAAGACTTAGAAAATTTTGGGAAACCTTATAGAATAGAAACAAATCACACCCAAGGACAATCTCAGGCTCAGATTTGTTTAGAAATGTTGCTTTTGGTGTCAAATTTGTTTTTGGTGCCATTATGTTTCCTATGTATGGATTTACAGTCCAAGATGCCTGTTCAGAGTCTTATTATAGAACAAAACAGCTCTTACGTGTTAAAGAAAAACGTCTAAAGCAGCCAAATCTAAAGTGATGATGACGTTCTGCCTTCCTTACTTGGTGTTACTTATTTATTTGAAGAAATAGGTCCTCATCTGAACTCTCTTTCATTCTCTTCCCACATGAATTTCAATGAAATGATGCACTTAAGCTGTTTGACTCAACAGCCTTACTTGGCAGAAAAAAGCCAACGAAGCTAGAGTTTTAGGAACAAATCACAGTGAGTAGTGGGAAGGAAATGAAAAAATAACACTCTGAGGTGTTTTGTGTCACCTTATATCTTAGTTAGCCCCCCGCCGTGTATTTCATGTTTATATTTGTAACCTCGTGTCTCTGAGTTCGTTACGAGTCCAGATGGGAACAACAATCACTTCGCTCCATCATGGCAGCTGTGACAGTGTCCTCCTGACAAAGCCTCTGCCCTGCAAACTAGACTTAATTAACACAGTGTTATTTACAGGCCTGTGTTTTATTTCATTAGAAAGATGCAGGGAAGTGATTGCTTTTGTTTCATCAAGTCAATAACAAACACTGATTTGATGTTTTTGTCTCTTGTGTCCTATTAAGCCATTGACCTTTGTCATCAAACGTCATCGAACTGCGTTATTTCCCGCCCACGTCCAGGGAACATTTTCAAAGAGTCTTCAAGTTAATGTGTTTCCTTGTCTTGACATTCACTGAGTAATCACGCTCTGAGTTTTTGCACATTTTCCTCAACATCTGGTTGCATCAGTTAATTGGTTTCAAAATATTGTCTGACTCATTTTAGGTCCGTCTTGCAGCTCCTGACGAACTTCAGTCCTTCTGACCGCTTGAATTAGTTCTCAGAAGAAATTTCTGTTTTGGCCTCAAAACCTTGCGCATCATTAACATCAAACAAACGTCTGTAAATCTAACCGCACTTCAGCGTCGACCCTCGGCTGAATTCAAACTCTTTATGCAGGATGTTAGAGTCTCTGCCACAGGCCGTTTGTTTGACAGACTTTCAGGGTCTTTGGTTGCCATAATGATCCCAGAGGTACAATATGAGCCATTTCCCAGCCTGATGCAGACACTTATCATCTTCCTTAGTGGACTGTAGTTAATCTCTCTCAGGTAATGAGACACACGGTGGATTCTAAGATAAGATTAATCTCCATTAGTGAATCTTAAGCTGGGAAACCATGTGTAAGCCCCATTAAAGAAGAGCTCCATTTGTTGTGTTTATTTTTGCAGAAAGCTTCCTCCTACAAGCTGAAAGCTGAGCCCCCAAAGGACTTAGATCTAATTATTCAAAAGCAAATGTATGAAAATCCCTGATGGGCTTTAGTGTTTGTTATTTTTCAAAACAACAAATATCTTAACTTCCTCTGTTTTTTTCTGCCGAAAGCTGCAATTAACAATTATCCAATTATTGTTTAATCTGCTTACAATTTGTCAATTAATTATCAGAGCTGAAGGCAGCAGTGTCCTGTTTTGATTGAACAAAAGCCACAATGTTTAAAAGAAGGCCCATCAAAACAGCTCCAAGCACCACAAAACCCCTACAGGTGTCCACGGGTATAAAATATGGTAAAAATACAGTTTATGTGTTGTAAAATAAAACGCTAGTCATCAGAATGAACCACCTCATGACTGTTCTCAGTTTTTAGCAGTCTGTGGCTGTGATTTGCTGCCTGTTACATCTATTTTTACTGGTTTTATTTATTTGTTTTGTAGTATTTTGTGCTTAAAAAAGCTTTCAGGTATCAAACCATGAATATCAACCTTTACCTTCAATGACTGAACCAATTAATAATGCCTAAAATTAACTATCACTTACTGGGAACTTGTTTATTCAGTCTTATAGCAATGTGTCATCATCATCATCATCTCACCATTTTTATAGCTGATTGTGACTGAGCGTTGTTTATTTTAAAAGATAAGATTCAGTCGATTTTAAATAATGGAAAATTCAAGAACTTGTTTTAAAAGCCAGGCTTTATACAATCCATGCTGACACACGTCATATTATAGGATATTTATTAAAATAAAACACAGACTGTAGCTCACAGCTGTATGAATAAACAGATGAATATCAGCCAGCAAAGGACGAGGCTGCCTGTGAGTTTTTAATAGCATAAACCTCCTGGCTCATTCCTCTCAGCTCTTTCAGGCTTAAAAACAAAAATGCATTTGACTTGGTGCAGATTTGCTTAATTTTTCCTATCACCCAGTCATGGTCTATAATATTAAGTACTGTAATATTCAATATTTTCTCTCCTTTTTGACTTTGCATGCATCAATGCAGCCACAGTTCATTCATGTGTGTTGCTGTGTAGTCACTGAGAGACGGTTTGGTCTCTTTTAGCTGCATTAATAGAGATTTTGCACCAATCGAGTGCCCTGAGAGCCACAGGAGGTGGTGTAGTCTGTCAGTCTCATACACCGACAGGCTGTGGCGGTGATTAACTATCGCCTGTAAAAAACAGGAGGGAGCCTCCTTCTCTTTTCCCTGACAGGCGCCTGCAACAGTGAAGGAGGAAACCACTATGGAGAGGAAGTCATCTGCATCTAAATAAAGACCGCCAATGGCTTTGTCAGAGTCCATTAAGCAAATTGCCATATTTGATAAATGCATCCACCATCTCTTTTTGTCCTACCCTCTCATACAAATCGGCCTCGAGCAAAAATATGTTTTTTTTGTTTTGTTTTGTTTTTTTCTGAACAGGAAGGAGACAAAGTGAGACCAGAACACATAAAAAGCACTGTAATTTTACTTTGATGCAAATAACAACTGATGCAAGTCATGAATTTCATCATCACTTAAGGTTTTATCTTTAAAAAAATACATGTATTTGAAATGCAGTCAAATGAGGCAATTATTATTTCCCTTCTTTGAAATGATCCTTTTTGTTTATTTGCAGAAACGGTACAGTTACAGTCGATTGCCCTGCACTGCAGCGTGAATGCATCTAATTTGGAATCTTTTGCCACAGAATTAGGCTGTTGGATTATTTCTGTGAGTGTGTAGCATCATTAGAGGCATGCCTCTGTTATCTGTCAACTCTGAAAATGCTCCAGGTTAATAGCTGCAGTCACTCAGTCTACTTACTCAGCTCTGCTGCTTCCAGAAAGCCTCATTTCAGCTCACTTACCCGTTTTTTCCTCTCCATGATGTGTTTGGTCTCAGTGAAAACCAGTAAAGATATTCCTGTGAAGGGTTTTCTGAGACAAAGAAATCTACTTTAAAAAAAGATAATCTATTAACTTAAAACTGTGGAACAACCCCATATTTGGATAAAACAACAAAATGCTGTCATTTTATTAATATTCAACAACAGGTTCATTAGCTGGACAATTAAATTAGATAAACATTTAGGGGCAAATGATATTGATAGTGATTAAACAAAATTACTTGCTTTTTTAAACTTAAATTTGATTTTCTAATAAACTGCAGTGCAAAAATACTGATGATAATTAGAATAACAGCAAAATAAAATGATTTTAAAAAGAAAAAAGTCATTGAAATAACTGATGTTCAAACACCAAAAACAAGAAAATGTATAAATATATCAGAAAACTCATTAAAATAAAATGTATATTAATTTATTTCATTAGAGTTTCCTTATTTTGGAATTAAAATCGATATGTGCATGCATTTGATGAATATAAATCAGATTAATGGCTTTTTTCTGCTTTACCTTGTGACGTTTTATTTAACTTTTTTTGGAGAAATGTCAAAAGCATTCCTTAAAATTGAGTTACAGGACTCAGTTATTTTTATTCTTCTAATAAAATCATCTTAAGCTCTAAATATAATCATATTCCCATAGTTTTACTATGTGTTTCTTATAATTCTTATACATATTTTTTCTCTAGTGGTAAAATCTTCTATATCAATGTATTGTTAATATTAAAAATGGAATAGAATAGCTGTTAAATACTTTAACCAATGCATGTAAAATTTGTTATAAAAGACATGCAGATGACAAATGACAGAAATAACATTATCAAGAAAAAAAACACGTAAAGAACAACGATTTCTTTCATGACACCAGCCCATCGATTGACCTTTGATCGTCCCACCTCCAAATCTGTCATCAACGTCTCCGACACAGAGACACACTGCTGCATGTGGCCTCCAGGAGATTGGCTGACCTGTTGTCTCCTCTGCGTTTTCAGGACTGATTATTCAAACTGATACCTCGTCCTGGTGGGAGAAAAAAGGAGCCCAGAGGCAGCGTGATGGAAAAAGAAGAGGAGAGGAACGAAGAAGTCAAATCAGACTTATTTATAAGATTACGAGTTATCTGCAGCACAGCGTGTAATTGGTTTCGTGTTATCGTTGTAAAGTCTGATAGGTGCTAATTGAAAAACCAGTCTATTAGCAGGATGACGGTCTTCTGAGGATCAGGTTGTGGTTTAAAGGTCTTGTTTCGGACAGCCGCCCCGAACAATTACAGATAATAGACTGTTTCTATCACAGCTTCTCCCTCCAGCTCTCTGCTGCTCTTTCTCCTTTTCCCTGGATCTCAAACGAGAACAGAACTCATTGTAGTGTGGTTAGGATTTCTTTTATCACACATATTTCTATTGGTTTGCAGCACTTCTGTAATGTTTTTTGTACTCAACAGGAGCAATATGGATGAACTGTCTCAGAACAAGCAAACCCTGCCATCCCATATGTGGGGACTTCTTTTAAAAGACAAAGTTTATAATGGGACTTTGCATCAGAGATTGTGCAATTAATTTGCTTTTCTTTCTGTCCATTGAAAGGCATGCAGCCATGGTGCTTCTGATCATTCTTCCTGAGAGTGCAGACTTCAGACGCTGCAACGTTGCTGCCAAGTTCTCTGATTTTTGGCTTACAGGTTTTACATGGCAGCAGCTTTCTCACGACTGCCAGACTTCTTTGGCTGGGGCAAAAAATTAAATAAAAGATGAAAGAAAAAGAGCTCAGAGAAGGCTGCAACAACAAAACATCTGGTTGCAAAGGGTCCAGAGCTTGTCTCGGATTTTTAAGGCACAGAAATGGCTCCGTGTTGATAATGAGGGGCTGCATTAAGCTATAGGCGCACACATGGGGATTTCTCAGAGGTCGTTCTAACTCACAGCAAAGCCTCTCATGTGACGTCCATGTCCTCTGAGAGCTGTAGATAGCACAAAATGAGAAAATGGAGCATAGAGCTGTGATCTTTGGCATCCAAATACTGATAAAGCTAAGGTGCTGCTGAATCACCAGCTTCGCCTCAGGCAGGCATTCAGGCATCCACTGCTGTCAAAAACTTATCTAAAAAACAGAAGTGTTTAGTTTTTGGCAGTTCTGCTGCTGGCTGGTTTGGGCTGTTTTTTTAAACTGGTAATGGGTGCAGCTGGGATGCTTGCAGTTTTAACTGCAGGGAGAAGAAATGCCACGGAGGTAGCTGATGCATGTGGCGAGCCGAGCCTGCATGCATTATTCACAGACTGAATGCAGAAAAGATGATGTGCCTGACTCGCACAGAAAGATGGACCGACATCACAAGTTCTCAGAGTCAGCTGTTTCCATCAACACTGCTCAATCAGCAAAAGAGCGGCTTTCATTTGACGCTTTAACGCAAACTTATCCGATCTCTATCTGAGACAAATGATGGTATTTTGTCTGAAATGAATGTCAGCTCTTCAAAAACCAAATTAAAATGCTGTAATTTTCTTGCTTTTGGCAGCAGAACACAGACGCACGATGTCTGCAGTGAATATTTGCTGAAAATGAAAGTTAATTGATTTAGCCTCGTGTGTAAAGTGAATTGAAATTGATTGCCACATTCACTTTGATTCTGCAGGATATGCTTTTATCTGCAGACAGTGTTAGCAGCTAACCCAGGCATCTGTAAGGCTGAGCTAATCTTCTTTGCCTCGGAGCTGAAAGGCGTCCTCGACACTTCATAGCATTACACTCAACAATGATGCTCGTTACAGTTGTGACATCTCAGAAAGCGCTAAAGACATCTAAGAAACCACATGTTTGTAGCAGGAAACAAGCAACTCCTGTTTTTATTAGAATTTACTCTGAATACTAAATAAACAACCTAACAGCTGTGCATTTTAAGGATAAAGTGTTTTATGTTGACTGCTGAAGGATTAAGTGTGTAATAAGCAGTAATATTGATCTGCTGTATTATTGCTACATTAATCTGATATGGCAACATTTAGCTAATATTTTCACATCAGATGTCAGTTCACCGTAACTCGCCTGGCTTCTCAGCCTCTACCAGATCATTGTTTTCCTTCTGTGTTCCGTGAACTGGCAGTGCAAGGTTATCAGAGTTTGCTTTCTGGTGCAAAACCTGCTGTGGGAAATAACCTGGTGCTGTGATAATGAACAAATTGATTTATAACTCCATATTTCTGTGGAGAAGTGCAGAGTCAGATGATATCTCTCTGCTTTTATCATTTCCTGTGAAACCTCTCCCATCACCTTCAGTAATTTAATCTTTTTTCATATTTCCCACCTTAATTGTTCATTATAAAAGCTTTAAGGCTTTGCCTGTTGCACTAACAGGTGATTCTGGTCATATTTGCATGAGCTGCATAATCATAGCTTACATTAAACTAAGGTAAGAGAGTGGTTTCAACCCTCAGCCCTTTGATTTGAAAGTGCTTTTGAAGTGTTTCATGTACAAAAAAAATATTTATGAATATGTGTGTGAATGGGTGAATGATAAACACATTCTGAAGCATTTGCTGAAGGTTAAATTATGAGTGCATGCAATTCTCTATAAGTTGTATTTCTCAGCAGCTCTAAACTGCACAGCAACATGTCAAGAATCCATAAAAAAAACAAGAATTGATGATTTTTCTCATGTTTTATTCAAATCTTTATCAGCCAGTGACAGTTTCAGGGCACTGGAGGTTAAACTGAAACAACTATGGAACTAATTTGTTCAACCATGGACTGTTAAACAAGGAGGACCTTGAGGGCTGTGAGCTTGAAATGGAGCAGAATATTTAAGGTTTGCAGCCACAGAAACAATAAAATAATACTTTCAGAATCATTTACAGTCTATAAAATGATATGTAGTTTATATGCCATTGGCATCAGAGTCTAACCACAATAAAAAAGGAAATATTTAGCTTTAAGTGACTCTTTTTTAGGTCTGCAGATGTTGAATTTTCAAACAAACAGAAAAAACTGCACACCTGGAGCTGTGTCACATTACTCACAATGAGAAGCAGCTCCAATCTGGGATTTTTTTTCTCTTTTTTAATGCAACCAATCAAATGTCTCCATCTGTGCATTTATCTTTAATCCTACCCCAAACCCTATTTCACAGCTGACAAATGAAAATAGGAAAAGCATAAATGTTTCAACATGATAACAGAGCAACATTAACCCTCAGAGGATTCACTAATTTAAGATGTTTATGGTGTCTTAGGTCAGCTGTTGCTCTTGTTTCCATTCAGGTCTAAAAATAATCCTGATGGTTAAATGGATTTTCAGGTGTAAACAACAGACAGCTGATGCTCCCAGAGCAGCGAACCAAGACATAAAAGTTGAGAGCCAGACAACTAATCAAGCTGAAACTCTTTATCTAGCTTTATAAAAACCCAGGAGAGCTGCAGCTTTAGGTGATAACTCTCTGCACCATTCTTATAGTCACAGCATCAATACTGGAAAAGACAAGTCCTGCCTCACGTCTAAGTTAACATGTTCAGTGTGAAAGAAATCAGTAAACAATATAAATTCAAAATTATTGTTGCTCGCTTTTGAACAAAAGGGAATTCCACGCTTTGTGCAGTCGCCATTCTTCAACAAACAGTTGATTGAGGGAGTGAGCTACTTAACATCCTGCTTGAAGACAGCATTTGTCATATTATGGAGATCCACTGGAAGCAGACGGTCATTTTGGAGCGAGAGCTCCAGACAAACTGGTCATAATTATAAAACAAAAAGTATCTTCAGGCTGATTGAGACTGATGTTGGTCTGACTAAAGAGTTTGTTCTTCTTGGCCTCAACAAGCTTCTGACCTCCTCCTCTACCTCCTCTTTTCCAGCCATGTCAGTCACCTCCAGCACTCTGAACTCAGCAGCACAAGATCAAGGGGAAATCCGTCGCCATCAATCACTTATGCAAATGAGAGGAGCAAGTTCTCTCGAGCCGCTCCGCCTGTTGAACATCAGACGGCACAATTAAAACGCCCGAATGCAAATCATCTTCAGTAGAGCACTAAAAGAAAAGAGCCTTCCTTTCAAGAGCGCTGAGCGATGGCAGCCTTTCCAGTGCCTCTGGCCCATGTGTGCAGTTTAATGATGAAAGTTAGGGAACAGGCTCAGTCAGAGGGAGGCCCCGCCCCTCTTGGCAGGTAGTTACCATGACATTTTATCAAACTCGTGACGATGCTGCGACAAAGTATTTCAATTAGTTCCTGGTGCTGTGAAGGATTGCTGTCGTTCCTATTTAGACATTCATACACGCCGCTGCTCTGCATCTAGTTTCAAAGTGGAACACCTCAGGTAAAACGTGACTAATTAGGATGTGGGCCTGTTGGGATCTATCGAAGTGTTTGACCTTTCTGCCTTTGCAGCAAACTTTTGGAGCAAGGTGAACGGCTTCTCATAGGACTCTAGCCATAACTAAGTAATTAAAAAGTGCTCCACTTGGCCTTAACCTTATTATTCCAGCCTTTGAGAAATACCTTCAGAAGTTCTTAAGCTCTCCTCAGTGGGTCCAGCTACAAAGGGCTATTTCAGAGGGAGGTGTCTGAATAAATTTTACATATCCTGTGACATTTTAAAGCCTAAAAGTCATTCCTATTAAGGCTGGCCTTGCTTTGCATGCAGCTTTGTTTTCTGGAGCTCCAGGGAACTGCATGTTTTCATGCTGACTTGCACTCAGCTACATGATGCACAAGACACAGTGTGCAAAACATGTTGGCTTTGCATAGACGATAGTCCTGTGTTTTATTATTAATACATCACACAGACAACAGGAAATAATGTTGGCCCACATTTCACACAGTAGGAGGTGAAGGTGTTTAATTGTCTCAGCCAATAGCAAAGAAAGTGTTTATAGAGAATATTTAATTACACAAAAGTCATTTTAAAGTCTCATAAATGGTTAAAAAAGTACATTTTAAAACTTTCTTATAGAAGATTTGACCTCTTGCCCTGGCTGTGTTCAGGTCATTGTCCTCTCCTCAATATGTTGCACGTACTGAGTGTGTGGACATGACAGGTGTCTTTTATACAGGTAACGAGTTCAAACAGGTGCAATTAATACAGCTAACGAGTGGAGGATAGGAGAGCTTCTTCTGTGAGAGCCTTCCTGGTTGGTAGGTGAAATACTTATTTCATGCAATAAAAGGCAAATTAATAATTTAAAATAGTGTGATGTTCTGGTTTTATTTTTTAGATTCTGTCTCTAAGTTGAGGTGTACTTATAAAATTACAGACTGTAAGTGGGAAAACTTTTAAAATCGGCAGTGTTTCAAATACTTCTTTTCCACACTGTATTGTGAGGAAGCCATTTGTAACAATCAGTATAATAACAGCTTTGAATAACTCTTGGTCTGTACTTTGTCCTCCACTTTTGTAGAAACCTGCATTTTCTACATGCAATTTTTAAAAAAGTCCCTGTGGACCACATCTTCAAATTAATCACCCGCATATGAAAAATGATATAAACCCTAGTAATGAGGCCACCTGGTGAAATATGGATTTTAATGAGGATAAAGCACAAAGACCCCATTGCAGCTCAGGATGGTTGGAAATTGATCGCCTGTAGGTTTAGGTTTTCCTGTAGAGAGGAGGATTGTGACTCCCCGTGTCTCCATCCATCAGGAGGAACAATGTTGCTAATTGGTTCGGGATTTTTTTAAATGTATTTTTTGTGGGTGTGCATATCATTACCGGTGACATTAATTAAAATAGTTTCCTTGCTTCCTGGTTATCAGTGTTCTGTTTTCAGCAGAGTGTTGTGCCATCCTAACAAACTGGGTTTATTAAAGGCAAGAGCAGGAAGTAAAACAGCTTCTGTTCTATTTTCAAATTAATCACTTAATAAATGTGGTGATTTTGCTGCAGGTTTGTTTTCTAGAAAGGTTTTAAAATCAGTTCGAAAAAGTGCACAGAATTTATGGATGATGAATTTTTTTTTCTTCAAACGTGGTGCTAAATGTTTTAAATAACCTGAAACTTGGGGGTGTTTTTATCATTTTGTTGCATCAACTCATCTTTCAAAAACATTCTGAACGTGTTCGGGAGGACTGAGGGGAACAGATGATGTAATAGTAAATACCGGTAATACTCCTCTACTCCTGCTGGATACTAAACATGCTCACATGACCTTTTGTATTTTTTGGACATATTATTTTTATGAAACATCCAAATATGATCGGAGGTCAAAACTGAGAGTTTAACACCCAGATTGTGTGACTGTAGCATCAATCAGTGGCCTTTGCAATTATTTTCATGAATTTTTTTTTCAGCTGGTGCACCAAATTCTTAGAAATCTTTTAAGAAACGTATATTTATTTACTGTTTAAGTGGATTAATCTGCATCTTTGCATGTCTGGAATGTTGTTTTTATACCCAATTACATTTCTGACCAGTTGTTAATTTAACTAATTAGCTTTGAGACATCAGCAAGATCAATATTAGCAAATAATTCATTTTGTTTAACTTTTATTTCTTTTATCTCTTTTGCATAGAAGTATACATTTCTTAACTTTACATTAAAAGTTTAAATTTTCACAAAAACAAGTAAAGATAAATTGAAACAAGTGAAAATCAACACATGGCACAAATTTGGGCAAAACGTAATTTTCTGGCCAATTTTAAAAGTGTAAATGGCATCAAATTAAAAGAGAAAAATAAAAAGTTTTTAAAAATTAAAGTTACATATGATAAGAATCACATTTTAAATGACCTCACACATGATGCATTTCTCTGCTGTTTGTAGAGTAAAATCCTGTTTAAGTTTTGCAGTTTGTTTGGAAATCAGAAGCAACTCAATACATCAACAGCCGGAAGGCTGCAGCCTTTGATGAACAGAGACGGACCAGATGAGCATCAGGGCCTTCATCCAGCTCGCCATCTGCACCCGAAGAGGAGAAGCTGCATCAGATGCTCCCTTCACCTGGGTGAAGAGGGAGGTGAAGAGCTGTGGTTAAACCCGAACTTCGTCTGTTTCGGTCAGTGTTCATAAAATCCAAAGAGCTGATGGAGACAGAACGAGATAAACTGTCTTTATTTTTATTTTCCCTTGAGGCGAAGAGCTGAACAGCTGAGGTGATGTGGCAAACGGCTCTCATTCAGAGAGCAGAAAAATTCACTCGCGATGCACGTGAACTGGTTAACAGAGGTCTAAAATCTGCTCTCTGTTCCTCAGACTCAGCTCCCCTCTGTAGAAAAATGCCCACATTGTTTTCTTGCAGTGCAAAACGCTCTTGTAGCTACAAGATTACTAGAATTCATCACTTCATACAAACAACACTCAATCATCTTGCTTCCATTGTATTCTCTCTGTTCTGCTGGCTCTCTTTTTGTGCTTCTGCCTCTCTGACACTTTCATTTTTTTCTGTTCGAATGGCCACTTTTCCCACCTGAGGCAAAAATGATTCAGAGCTTTGTGAGAACTGCTAATAAATGAGACACTCAAACTCTCAGAGGACACAACACGACTCAAACACGTACAGCAACGTGGCTCCTCACCTGTTTATTACCTCTGGGCGTGGAGGCATCTCGGAGATGACAGCAGCAATATTATAACAAAGATACAAGATTATTATAACACATAGGAGGTTTATTTTTAATCACATCTATAAAAACTTATTTAAAGTCAAATTTTCCACTATTTAACATGTGATCCTCAGGTTTTAAAGCATCTAAATTATTTAATTAGAAAGGTTTTATGGAGTTAGATTTAAAATGTAAATTAAATGTCACTTTAATGATTATTAACCATCCCAGCACTTCCTACATCATGCTTACTTACGCTGAAACCTGAGAGAGCTGATCGATGTGTGGAAAAGCCACCGACTGATCGATTCCTCGGACCATGGCATTTAGAGCATCCTGTGGACCTCGATACGTCTCAGGAAGTCAGAACTCAGCATTCAGGAGAGATATTTAATCTCAGTGAAGAGAAGAGCTTTATCGAAAACACGGGCTGATTTAAAGCACTAAAGCTTTGTGCTTGTTGACCTTGTAAGATTAGCGAGTAATCCTGCTTACAGGTTGTTTTAATATGATCTTTATTTATTTAAAGATTGTTTAACACAATTGCATTTGCAGTTTGGAGGAAAAACTCTGAAATGCTCTTATATTTTAATGGAATAACCTTGTATAAAGTTGATGGTATCTCTACAGGCCTACAGATCCTCTTCTGACATCACTTTTACTGAAAAGTTCAACATTTCAAAGAGTCTAATTTGCATCTGTTTGTAGTTTATAGTTCTATGTGTGCACACAAATTTGTGCATCTTGTGTAAAACACATCCAAGGGTTTCATGCATGTTTAAGATGTGATCATGTTTAAAACATGGTGCAAAATTAACATAGTATAATGTGTTATCTTGCAACATGTTCTGAAAGGATCTTCAAGGGTTAAATCTTCAAGATGATGATTTTAATTTAACTTATTTGCATTTTTTGGTCATAAAAAATTGTTTTTCTGTAACTGAGCTGAGTTTTTGATTCCTCTACCTTTATATAAAAAAACAAGCTCATTATCTACCATTATCTGCTCTGTCCTTTTCCCATGACGAAATAAATAATCAGCTTTCTTACCAATCCATTAATGACTCAAATATTCACATCATTACATTAACTAAATACTCACAAGTCCTAATTGCATTTCAGGTTAATACATTTGCATATTTTGTGACACCTGAAATGTTTTCTCTTCATTTATTACAACAGAATAGTGATTTTCTGCTGCTCCCATGTGAATAAAGATAGTAGTGTTACATTTATGAACACAGAAGAAGCCATTTTTCTGTTTTCCTTACTGTGTCGTTACTTCTCGCATACATATTCACCCAAGGCTGCGCTCATTAGTGTTCCCATGAAGGAGCTGTAAAATGCACACGTTTAGCGACAGCCCAGCCTCTGTGACTGATCTCAAATTAGAAAGGCATGATTTGAAAATAGGAGGCAGTGATCTCGCGCTGTCTTTAAACAGTCGCCTTACTCAAAAAAAAAAAAAAAAAAAAACTTGCTCAGAAAAATGATTTTCCCACCCACCCAAGATCAGATGTGTTGATTTTTCTGAGGGAAATAAACACGCTGGCAGCTCAGTGTTACTCCCACACAGCTAAATTAGCTGTCACCAAGGACATTACGCTGTCATCTCCTGATCCTTCTAGAGTATCGGGGATAGTATGCTACTTGTTTGCTTGAACAGATGCCGAGACGGAGAAAGAAATCGACATTTTTATTTCGATAATGCAGTTGGTAACATTGTTGCATGTATGTAACTTATTGTGCTGCTGCAGAGACATCTACCCTTATAGTCCTTGTTACACAACACCTATACAGTGGCAGCGCTTGAAGATCATTTCCTCGCCGCCTGTAAAGATGAAGTGCACCTCATTGTGCATACTAATGGCTCCCATTCAACATTGTTGTGAGGATGAAAACTGAAACTTCAAAATTTTTCCAGTTTATTCAAACAAATGAATTTGCTCTCAGGTTTCTCCATGGATGCCTTTCTGGACAGATGATTATCTTCTATAATAATCCTCATAATCTAAGCTAAGCTATTTACTGACCAGTCAGAGGGTTGGAACTTTTGTTATTTAGGATTCTCAAGGATTATTCACCAACGCACAAACACAGCTGGTCTTCACACTTGGTTTGAGCCCCAAGTTCCCAGACTGCTAAAAGCAGCACCAACAATGTTTCCAGCTGGTGAGTGAAGTGAGGATGAGTTTATGACAGCGTGATAGGGAATGCTTGAAGAGGAGGAAACTGGACTTTCCTTATAAAGCTGAAAACCTTTCACCTCTCAGCTGAAAGGCTGACTAGTTTGAAAACTGAGGGAAGAAGTCGAGCTGCTTTTTATTTAAACACTCCGGAGGATTATTATCTGGAAATCTGAGAAAAAACAAAATTTTCCCCTTCAAGAACTCGATTGTTCACATCTCATGTGTTTAATGAAACATCACAACAACAGCTGAGTTATGTATCCATATTTCATTAATAACCAGTCTGATCATCAGTTCAAAACTTCAGTTTAACCAATAATCACTGGGTTTCCAATCATGACATTTCTTTCAATGTTATCTTAGTGTTTATTTATTAGGTTTAAAAAAGATTCAACAATGACAACAAAACGATGCAGTTAATAAAGTCCATTCAGTATTCATTCAATAAAAAACTCAAATAGGAATTTAGACTAAATCTATCATCAAATGTGCTCATGATATGATTACATTAATGTTTCTGACCTATAATAAAATATTCTATATGGTTCTTTTCGCAGATTGAGAAGTTCTTTTTGAAATTAACCATTAAACTTTCTTTAACCATTAAACTGAAGGTTGGTAGAGTTTAGTCTATTTATTATTTACTGAACTCAAATAATAAAACAATAATAAACAAAAAAATATTTTAATATGTGGACATGTGTGATTCTTTTTTTGCAACCTTCTTTGGAAATTTTGAGTTAATTACGACATGTGTTACACTAGAACGTCTAAGTTCTCTTGGACTAAATAAACTATTTTTATTTAAATTATTGAATTATACAAATTAATTGTTTTTATTGCAATGTTAATGAAAGGCAAGTGTTTTGATAAGGACAACGATAAAAACACATGAACTAGGAAGGAGAATCCATCCTCACATAAGCTGATAATATTAATAAAAACCAGGTGTCTTTTATCACTCAGATGCACCGTTCCCATAAAAAGTTCAGCACGTACTGAACTACACCACCTTCTTTTCCCAAGTCTACAATTTTTCACTTACTGGAAATAATAATACAATATCCATGACTTCTCATCTCTTGTGACAATATTGTGTGAAGGTCCTGGCCATTTATCTTGTGAGCAGGTGGGAAAAGGTCGCAGGAGTAGAGCTGGCGGCTCTGTTTGTGTCAGGGTGAGGCCTCTGATCTGATAATGTCCTCATTAGTTGGCCCCAGCTCATCAGAAACCTCAGCCAGGAGCAGGAGGTCCACGCTGCTGATGACAGCTGCTGCCTCAGGGCCGTCAGAGGCCAGATGAGCCCTGGATGGTTACTCACGCATCCCTGAAGTCCGTCAAACTGAACTTAGATGCCAAAAGGAACAAAGTTCTGCTCTTTGAGATTAATTAGAGTCCATTTATAGTGCATTGTATATAAGCTGTGATCATCTTCCTCATATATGTAAAAATGCCAACCCACTTTCCTCTCCTTCTCTTCTAATGAAGTATTTTAACAGGAAATGACACATCTGGTGCTTCATCATCAAGTGCGGTTAGAATATTACAGGAATGGAAAGCTGCAGTGTGTAATAACCCTGCTTCTGTATGCTGCAGCTGCATGAGCGCCGTCTGCTCCGGGCTGCTTTGTTCTTCCTGCAGCACAGATCACTTTATAGCCTCAGTGTGAAGCTGTGGAGGAAGAAGGTTTACTCCTATCTCTCTGACGGATGGGCCTGAATTTAATTCTGCTATCAGCAAAGTCAGCGTGAAAAGGTGCCCTCTTAGTGAGCGTTCAAACGCACTTGATGCTACAGAAGAATGCTGCCACTTTTCTGAGAAGAGGAACAAGACAATGAAACTGGTTGAAAAATCACTATAAAACACAACAGGGTGTTTCTTTTCTTTTAGTTTTTTAAAATTTGCTAAAGAAAAGAATTACACAACACCCTCCTTATACTATTATCATTTATAGCTCGTCTTGTCCATATACATCACATAATCTTTAAAATTGTAAGTTTAGTGTTGAGTAAAGGTGATCCTGGTTTAGAGTACAGACATGAGGATTGAGTTTTACTTTTTATATAATAAAACATTCATCTAGTTTCATAAATAATGAGTTTTGATGGATCATCACATGGTGGAGTGATGTGTTAAGATTGCATTTCAGCATCATAGAAAGCAACTATTTTCTGGTCTCCTGACTGGGTTACCATGGTGATGAGTCATTGTGAAATGGTTGGAGAGTTAACACAGATTGGATCTAGAACATTTATTTTCTTGGACTTGAATGAAGTTCTAAATGAGGTTCTGAATCGGTGACAGAAGATGAATAAAATGTCGTGATTTGATAGAAATCACAGCCTTGAGCAAACTCTTTTCCTGAAAACAATGAAACTCTTATTTCTAGGAACATGTTTATAACAGCAGCCATTCAATACATATGAGAAAATTCACTTTTTTTTTTTTTTTTTGTCTTTTCAAAGGATTTCTGAGATGCTATTGTGGAGTTTTTAATTTTCACCACCAAATGAAGCTTGTCTAATTATTTTTTTCTTCTTTGTTATAAAATCATTTGACAAACAATGATAATGGAGCAGGCGCTTCTCTCTTTCTGAACATTTTATTAACTTGATATTCAAACAGATTGAGTATAAATGCATTTCTCTTAGTTAAAACAATGAGTCACTGTGATTTGAAATTATTGCTAACAGAAATGTTTGGGTTTTAAAGAGAAATAAATAAGTAAAAACTGGATGTGTTTTTACTTTGATGTGTATTTTTTGCAACTTCCACTTTTTTTTTTTTTTTTGCTTCGTCACCCTCAGCTGATGTCATGACACTTGCGTGTGCCTTGTGGGAGATCTGAGCATACGGGCAGGATTAATGGAAGTGAGTTTATAAATCTGCTGATCAGCCACTCGCATCATTTCGCCTCTTCGGGTTCCCTCGTACAGTAAAGTCATGAGAGAAGATGGAGTGTCGGTCCCTGACTGGCCTTCTGTTATTTCCGGCTGCCTTCAGCATTGAACAATATGAGCTCACAGTAAATATAGAAGATATTTCACCTCAAATTTAGCGACACTCGCTGTCACACTGTTTTTAGGGAACCATGTGGAAAGGCCAAACAGCCTTTGTGTTGTGTTTTCTGTCATCTTTCTGTCTCCCAAGTGTTATTCTCAGGAGAAAAGTGGCAATGCTGAGAGGAAAGCCATGTAGTGAGTCATACTGTAGGTGATGAAGCTCCCAAAGGAACTTGCTCACTACTTTTAAAGGCAGGTGTTTCCAAGAAATCTCACGCATTTTCTTTCCTTTTATGTCTTTGTTTCCAAGCCAACGGCTAAAACGTTAATTCAATCTTGGCGCAATCATGAAATCCTGCATGTCAGTGAGTCATTATGTCAATCATGCAGCCCAAAGCATGTAAGGAATAAACTGATTGTCAGAGATTTAAAAAGCAATCTTTATTTATAATCAGTTTATCTGCATCAAATCAAAACACACTATTTACTGATTACTGGAATAAATTACTGGAATTTTATAACACTCGGTTTAGAATATAAAAATATTCTGTTATAATAAATATTTGCATTAAAAAACTACATTTATTTAAAACTATAAAACCAAATCCCCTCCCTCCCCTCTGTTTATCAGTTAAAATTGTGCACATATCATAACAAGAAGCAGGAAGAGGTTATGAGAAAGTGTTTTTTTATTCTTGCATTTGTTTTTGACACATTCCTGCCCTCCCATCCCTTTGATCCATCGCCAGATTTAGACTGTCTTAACAGCTAAAGCAGCTAAAGGGAAGTGTTTCTTTTTTTAATACATGTGAGACATTTTCAACTTGATTATGATCCAGAAAATGTTTAAATGTGCCAACATGTGAATAGAGCAGGTTATTATCTTGAGAATTCACAGCCGGTGTGCTAATATCACTCGCTGTTTCGTAGCCTTATCTTTCTTCCTGTATTTTGCGTTCCACTTGCTCAACAGTGCTGCAGATGTCTCGGATGTTGCAGATATCAACACAAAAACTGACATTATTACAGATAAGGAGAGGGCCTCATCCACCAACCTGCCTCTCACACTGTGGTTCCTGCAGAGAGCTTGTTTGCATCCTGTCTCACCTCCTGTGGGCTCCACCCAGGTGTCACAGTGGGATATTTTCAACAGAAAGGTTCTTGCACAAATAATGCAAACGGGAACAAACAGTCTGTTTGCGTTTCAGCCAGATGTAAGGTAAAATATGTATTTTTATTCATGCAGATGGACAGCAATTGTGCTTTTTTTATTGCACAATTTTCTAAATATGTTAAATGCTTCTCTGACTGGGATGCCTAAACCTGACCTAATGAGCTAAAACAAACTGAAGTAATAAACAAAATAAGCTCTTTGAAAGATGAACTCAAATTTCATGTATGAGACATAATCTTCATCCTGTACATAAACAATTTTTAATCTGGCTAAAGCTTTCAGGAGAATTAGAAAAGTAGAAGTTCAAGAAAATGTGAGACCACATTCAATTGGTATGTATGACACTTTGTGACAAGTTTTATATTCAATACATCTGAGTCAAGTGAGGGATGTGATGTAATAGCAAAAAAATTTGCATGACAGTTCTTTTTTTTTTTTTTTGCTGCTATTTAGTCACAGACGCTCATAATAATGTCTCAGTTTGCTTGCAAGTTAACCTCAGTGCATTTGCAATTTGGTTGGTGACCCCTTTCAAAACTCTCTTGTATTTCTTGCACTTGTTGCAACCCTTGATGACACGCAGACTTTCTGAATCTGTTCAAAATTTCAGAGACACAAGAGCAAGGCCCTGTGGACTCCCACAAGGACATGCTGTCTTTTATAGGATGCAGTCACTCAAATTTTCTGAAACCTGGCGTGGTTTTGTCTTGGTGAGTACAGTATAGAATACAAGATGAAACTCTTATTAAAGATACTGTGATCATCTGATCAAGTCCATCATTATTCTTTCTCACTGTTCTGTCTGCCTCTTTTCACTTTTTAAAGGTTACTGTGTTTGAAGAAATGTTTGTTGCATCTGCTGTTTGTTGTTGCTGTTTATTGATGAGGTGAGTATATCATCTGTGAGAACACTAATTTACAATCTGTCATGTATAGATTTTAATATTCAGCACATATGTTCCCCTGTTATATTTTTCAGGATCCCATCATCCTTCGTTCATGGTTCAAGTGGTTCTTCTTAGTACTGTATAAAGTATTTGATACAACTGTTTTCCCCACATTTGTATACATACCAGATCAGATAAGCTTTTCTTACCTTCCTTTCTCTTTTTTCACTTTTAAAGGTTGCAGTGATTGAGTAAATATTATGTGTTGTGCTTGTATTCCTACCATGAATAAAGTCCATAAAATATCTTGAAATTCAATCATTATTCTCTCCTCTAATTTATAGTGTGTGTGCGTGCGTGCACATGTATTTTCAGCTGGTGGGCTGGTCTCAGTTCAAAATGCCCGGGCTGATTTCCCACGCCTTCCCTTCCTCCGTTGCCACTTTGTGCCCCCTCCGCATTTCTGTCAGCCCCTTCAAATATGCCAGTCTAGAGCCAGCCCTGCCCATTTTGGTAAATCTCTTGTGCATGCGGTTCACAGTTTGTCACCAACAGCTGCAGCCCAGTGAGATGCTGTCTTAGCTGCTCCAGTGCCGTTGGGTGACTGCGTGTGAAATTGTTGACCCACAGTCTCTTTGCAATAAAAGAAAATACAACAGCAGCTTGAACAACACGATTAAACCATCTGTAAAGGTCGAGTGGTTTATCAAATAATTGCGTGCCCTGAGTTTTATGCAGTCTGAACTTTATGTGCTTTCTTGAAAGCAAAACTGGTAAAAAGAAAAAAAAACATGAATATGAAATCCTCTCAACAATAAATCGGATTTTGTTTATTTTGTGGGCAGTGTGCAAAACCTTTTTTACAGCTAAGACTGTAAGAAACTGTACTGATGCTATTTTTAGGTGTTTTTGGTGCACTTCTGTTGAGCATCGGATGCAGTTTTATTCTCGTTCTGCTTATTTTTTCCAAGGAGAGAACAACTTGTGAACACGGCACAAAGGAGGAGACGAGCTGAGCTTCATTCACTAATGATTCCTCTCTTTGTTCTATAGTTCCGATTCAGCCAGACAGTGTGGCAGACATGTTTGTTCTTTTTTTTTTTTTTTTGCATTGTAAACACTCACATTGGAGTGGAAAGGTTTTGCCAGAGGAGCTGCAGTTCTCCGTTCCCTCTGGGAAACCAGCATTGACATGGCTCGTAGTTATTCCTGCTCACTCATACATGCTAACTCTCCTCACTCCTCTGCCTTATGCATCTCCAAATATTCCTCGTGCAGCCTCCTTCACTTCCTTCTCTCCTGCTTGCCACCCCCTTCCTTTTGCAGAAGCAGCCATCCATGGTTGCTACACATGGCGGCCAGTCTGCACCGTGCTTGATGTTGATAGGCTGTTTTTAGATCTGTGTCTCACCCCTGAGCAACAGCACAGATTATATACTTAACTTTATTCATTTTTCCCCTTTTCCTCTCTCTCTCTCTCTCTCTCTCTCTCTCTCTCTCTGGCCAGGCATTAAAAATTCATCCACTCTGTGTGTTGTGTTAAAAGCACATTACGCAAGACTCTAAATTTACCCCCTCCCAGGCAGAATCCGTATGTCCCTCGTCGTCTTCACATCTGTGCAGTTGTATCCGTGCGTTTTGTGTCTGAGACAGACCTGAGGAGTTTTTTTCTTATTGCTCTAAAGCTGCATCTGTTATGTCTGACAAATCCCAGACGGAGGGCAGCTCAGGAAAACCTCTCAGGTGGCAACAACAGGCTGAACAACCTCTCGAATCACCAAGCACACTTTCAATTTACCATGCAGAATAATCTCATCCTATGATCGTGGCTCAGAAGTAAAACCTTTATGTGGTATTTAGCTCATTGGCCTCACTTCATTTCTTTTGCCAGAGGTTCTGATTCCGGTTACACTGATCTCCATGAAGGTGTTTTATCATCTAAAGATGGACATCATGGAAAAGAAGAAAGTGTTGCTGTGTGCATCGGCCTCTCCCCACGCCGCCGTCTGCCTGCAGCAACAAAGACAGACAGTCAAACCATTTGATGCTGCCTCCTGGATGAAAGGCCACTGTAATTGATTGACATTACAAACTGTATACCATCCTTGACAATGGCAGTGGGCAGAAAGATAAGAAACCGCCATCTTTTGAAATCCAGTTTCAGCCAAAGAGCAAAAGAATAAAAACGTTTGTTGTTTAAAGAGAACCGTGAATGTTTTTAATGTGTTAATTTTGCACTCTGTATGCACTGCCTAATTACTTCTATCTATGTTGCACAGCAGTTTTCATTTGCACTTAGTTGTTCAGTAAAGAATTTGCCCACTGAAGTGTTCAAACAGCCTTTCCTCCCATTTTGAGGAGCTCTCTTTTATGTCAGTGATTTATGTCCTTTCAGGTTGCCACACAATAATGCATTTGCAGCTCAAGTATTAAATGCTTAATTCCTTTCATTGGATAATGTACAGTGTAACTAATAAGTGTGGAGAATCCAGTTTAAGCATGCTGAATTTGACATGACACAGCAAAGTGCACACACACTTCAGTGCAGCTTTTTTTCTGTACTTTCTAGGATGCAGGAGTTCAGTAGATCTGATGAACATCGCAACTTTGGCTGTGACAGGAGAAAGGTTTCTCCGATCCTCCCCACATGCGACACCTTGTGCTTGGCAGAGCGTCTCTCCCTACCTGCCAGCTCATCCTGCCAGTTTGCTGGCGATGTGTTCCCAACTTGATCATGAACGCAACACCTGAGATCTACGCAGCTGAGGAAACTGCTGGTCTTCATGTGGAGAAACTCTTTTCTCTCTTGGCCTTCTGTTACTGTCTCTTGTCACTTTATGTCCCAGGTGTGTGGGCTAACAACGAAAACAGCTTTGTCCCCTTTCACCAGTGGCAGGAAGTTGAAAACAGTACATGAATTTCATACTTTCAAACTCTTGCTTTGCCTTACCTTGCGATGAAATTAATAGGGATGCAAGGAAAGACCAGGAAACGTGGGTGCTGTGCTGCAGTGCAATGCCAGCAGCATTTATTAGTGAGACGAAGCATCGCTGTAGAGGAACATCTGGTCCCTCGTGGCCAATTCGTCTGCTTGAGCACCTTGCATATGCAGTAGTGTCCCCTCTCTCCTCAGCAGAAACTTGTCTGAGTGACAGTTGTTTGGTGCACGTTGGTCTGCTTTCTCTCCCCATGGGTCTAATTTGTGCAAGCTGCTTTTGAATTGTTGCAAAGAAGATGCAGGAACAAAGCCAGCTCAGGGGGCTGGGGCGTCCGGGACCTCCTGTTCCTCTCTGCTGTTACTTCGGTTGCCAATTGCACTACACTCTCCTGGATTTTTCTGCATTCTTTCACTCCAAAGTTTCAGGCTTGTTTTTGGCACTGCTAGGTGATAAAGTGAAGGAAAGGAGGTGAAGCGATTTTAAAAATGTGTGGATTTTATAATAACCCTCTAAAAGTTCATAAACTTGAATTATATTGCAATAACCTTACTTTACCAGGCTTTTACTCACTACTAACAGTGGAGCAAATACCTCCTTATTTGTCCTTGTTTTTATAATGTCAATGTTCATTGTGCTGGCATGGCATTTCCTGCAGCGGTTAATGATCTCCTTCAAAGGTTTGCACTAAACCATGACTCGGAGACGCTGCTCTTTGAGGCAGGGCTCTGCTTTGGAAGTACAAGAGTCCTACTGTAGTCATTTCCTCTACAGGGGACAAGATGAATCAGCAACATTTAAACTCTGCAGGGGAATGGGATGAGACCTTCAAAGTGTCACTTTTAGGGGAAAAAATGACAACCTGCCAGTTTGACAAGTGAGGATTATTCACCTGCAACCTTAAAAGAGACAGGGTGCAGAGTTTCAGTAAAAAATGTGTCATTCCTCTTTCCCCGGGAACGCTCCGTTTGCCTTCATACGCTGCGCTTTACAGTCGAAACCCCCACAACCAGAAAGAGGGGCTTCTTTTCTGTCAGGGAAGCCATAAAGACATGCTGATTTACAACTCGCCAAGAGGAATTAGAAAAGTTACAGCATGCTGTCTTCCTTTAACCTGATCAAATATTCACATAACAAAAGCAGGTAGCGTAGATTTATTTATTTTATGTACCTGCTGATGTCATTTGTGCCAGATAGATTATTTATTTATTTCTGGACATAAAAGGAAGAAAAATACAACAACAACAACAAAAAAATTTTTTAATCATTGCAAATACTAATAGGGCTGATGAAACATACAGCAACTTCATTTTGTGCAACTGTAGTACTTTTTATGTTAATTGTATATTTCGTATGAATTATCAACATTTTCTGATAGAAAAGAAGATTTTGTTCATAAAGCTTTCTGTGCAACTTGAAGATGTGGTAATAAAAATGTAGCATTATTTGGTGAGAAATAACACTTGGTTGAGGTTCAAACAAGCATCTATTGTGCACACAGCTACATGTTAAAGTGATTACAGTATTTTAAAGACATTGCAATATGATTTTGTTTTCATTTATAATGACTTTACAGATGTGTTTTAAAATGATCTAACACAGATCAGTGTTTTGTGTTTTAATTAACCTGAAAACTTGAAATTCTAGTCTCTAAACATGAAACATGTGCTTGGATGTTATTTTACATAAAATGACAACTTTCATTGCCTCAAAATCATTTTAAAAATGCAAAGATCAATCATATATATAAACTGAATTTTTGTCTTAAGTTTTATGCTCTATAATAAAGAGCAAAATACGATTTTTTCCCTAAGATTTGTTGGGCCTATTTGCCGTTTTGAGATCCATAATCAGGTTCCTGATTCTGTTAAAAGAAACAAGGATTTTGCTCTTACCTGTAAATCCTGAGGTTTACTGAGAATCATCAAAAAACACCAGTTTCCAAATGTTACTTTTTTATCTTTACATTCCATGAAACCTACATTGCATCAGATATCAGATGCTCCTCAGATGTTCAGCTGAAGATGTAGAAATGAGCTTAAAGTGCATGAAAGGTTTCCTCGTTTACAGAGTGAACATCATATTTCTGACTGTGTTAGTAGAACAGTTCACCATCACTCTGGATTTATCCACTGATCAATCTTCCTGTGACTGCTCTGCAGGGTTTTAGTTTTTTTTTATCCGTTTAGGAATAGCATGAATTTTACAGTCTTCTCTCCTCTGAGGAGGTAATTATTTGAATTTCTAAAAAGCAGTGCAGTTTCTTGTAGGGTTAGTTGTTAAAACAGGGTTTTAGGAGTCAGATTAAAATAAAAAAGCTTTGACATTTGCATCACTTGACCTTTTCCAGCAATGATTATAAACAGGCAATGACCTACCTGCTTAATTTCCATGTGGCTCATTCTAGGATTAGTCCACAAAGTCTAAGAAAATGAAATCAAATTGTAAAATAATCCAATTCTTTCTGCAGAACTACTGTATGTGTTGTGACAGTTTTCTCTTGCAGAACAGTAAATTAAATATGTTCACTTTAAGTTTCTTGTATCAACAAACTATAAAGTTTATGACATTCTATAAAAAACAAGAGTTATCTCATAAAATAAAGCATTTCAGGTTGTGGAAAAGTGGAATTAGGTTTCAGATCTGTGTCAGTAATTTTAAAAATAAAACAGAAAATAGGGGGAGACTGCTTTGTGATTGCTGTATAACTTCACATTCATTCATGTTGCATTTCCATCCAAATACAGAGCAGGATTCTAAAAGATTTTCTTTGTGAGAGTTACTCATGCAGGTGGAGACACGCCTCTGAAGGTTGAGGCTTTTCATCTATGACAAACTGAACTGCAGCGTCAGGAGGGCTGATAAAAGCAGAGCAGCATGAAGTTAAAGAAGTAAATAACCAGTGTTGACAATGCAAGCCCAGAGAAAGGCTTTAGAGGGTGAAACCCTCTGAGTTCTAGTGACAAAAGAGATGGGAAGAGCCGGCGGGACAGAAAACAAATTATTTAGGATGTGCACTATCCATACACACCTGAATAATAAATGAACATCTATTTTTTAGTGAAGGAAAAACTGTACAGTCAGAAAAAGTCTGCAGTGTTCGGGATCATCCTCTGACGAGTCCGACAATAATTGGACATTAATTAGGGCATTCATCAAGCACGTAAAGAGATTACCAGTTATTGCAGTTTGATGAGAATGAAAGGTCAAGCTGTCACCTGAACCCCAGAAACAAATATGTCCGTTGGGATGAAAGATTGAGAAATCCTTGCAGATTTTAGTCCCTGTCACTCAGAAGGACCAACGACCAGCATGGTTTGGTCTTTCTAGAGATGCTGCTTTTGGTTAGATATGATCACAGAGCCTGAAATGTGAAACACAAAGCAGCAAAAAGACTCCCTTCAATGAGTGTTGTCTCCATTTTCTGACTGTTGGACTTTTCCTTTCATACGTGTGAATCTGAAACAGCTGGGGAAAAAAGGAAGCAGCTGGAGTTTCATCTTTTTTTTTAAAGTAATCGTTGTTGCCAAAAATGTCTGCAGAAGATAAAAACCTATTTTTACAAACTGCAGTCGTAAATGAAAGCCAGAGAGACGCTGGGAGGCTTATTACACCACCTATGAAGATTCCTGATGGAGCAGAGTGCTGCATGAATAATAAAAAAAACACATTCATCCAAAGATGTAAAGAATTAAATTGGTTAATGGAGTGTCGGATTAAACGGCTGAAAACTTGAGGAACAACAACAGCAGAAGTCCTGCTACGAGGCATGACTGCTATGAGCTTCCTGCCTTGTCTGCGGCTTAAATCAGAGATCTCAGAAACAAAACAAGAAGAAGAAAAGAGGAGAGAGCCACTAACAATGGACCCATGTGTCTGTACTGTGCACCCAGTGAAGCTGATGCATGACGCTATCCAAAGACACAAAATGAGCCTGAAAGCCTCACATCTTTAGAAGAAAAAATAGCCTCACTTCTGTCTCAGGGGAACACGATGGAAGATATGTGAGCAGTAAATCCCATCTCCTAATGAACAAAGTACATATTATAACACTTTGGAGTGAAGAAGTCTGGGTAATTGCAGGCAAAACTGGAACTTAGTTCAGAAAGCAATTTAGCATCCTTGAAAAGGAACGTTCAGAATCAGAACTCTGAGGAGATGCATGTCTGTGAAGGCAGTTCTAGTTTTGTGTGAACATGTATGATTACAACCAACCAGCACCACAAGAAGATCAGTGTTTTCACAATATGTGCAGAAATTCTACAACTTTATCTCTCTGTCCAGAAATTAGAAGAAACAGGGTTATTTGTTTTGATTTGAGTTCATCCAGATGCCTTTTTGAGTTCATATCTGCTGCTTATTGTTTCAGTAACCTTTGCAGCACGCTTGCATGCAGCTCAAGGCGGTGAGCCTCTGAAGGTGGCACAAATGCAGACAAACGATTTGACAGGACAGATCCAAATGGAGAGAAATTTGATGGGTGATGATTATGTGGAGTTTGAAGGATGACAGCAGGCCCCCAGGCGGTCACTAAACTCCTCTTCACTTAGCAATAAGAAGACATTACTACGGCGATGTCACCCACTAGTGATCTATTTGAAGCTAGAATGGACCATTTTTAACCCCCTAATTTTAATTTTTATAAAATTGCTCAAATCTATTTTGCATAACAAAAGCAAATCATTGAAATGGAGACATTTTCTGAAGGTTAAAGTCATCAAACAGTGTGTACAATGCCAATAAACTCAGAGCAGTAAAATCATGAAAATAATCTGGGTACACCTGAGATAATAAAACCATGTTGAAAAGTGGGTGAGCATGAAAGTAAGTAATTAAACACTTAACTAAATATTGTTTTTTTTTCATATTTTAGCTGCTTTGTGTTCTCTTTAATCCACAAGTCTCGCTTCTTTTGTTTGACTGAAGTCTTAAGAAATGACATGTTTGAAGATTAAAAGAACAAATTAAGTCTCATCTGTTCCTCAGAGTAGTCTATTATTCTGCAGTAATTAATAAAGAAATATAATAGTGAAGCTTTTAATTATATTTCATATGCAATTAGTTTGAGCTGGATAATGGGACATTATCAGGGGTCTGGTGAGGTAAGAGGGTCAGTCTGAACAAGATGTTTGGAGGCAACAAACCTGAAGCCGGTTATTTTCTAAGAGGAAGAGCCTGATTTTTTTTCATCTGATCTCAAAAAACCTCACAGATAAGATCCTTTTAGCACTTTTGCTTCCACTTTTCCAGTTGTTTCCTCCTCAAAGCTTGCCTTTATGCCATTTTGACTTTCAGATTGACAACTAAAGACTGATTTGCTCAGGTGCTTGAATCAGAAGTGGCAGGAGTCAGTGATCATCCATCACTCCTTCCAGAGCTGATTGATCATGCCTGCAGAGAGGGGGAAAACTGACTGTCACTTTCTGCAGAGCTGAGACCAGAGGAGGAGGCTGAAGAGGTCAAAGAATGCATCAAAATGCCTCTTTAGACAGAGAGAAGAAGCCTCAGTTCCTACTTGCATCAGCACTCTTCTTCTTTCACATCTGTCTCTGATCCAGATACAAGCTCTATAAGCTAAAGTCACAACAGCACCGTGTTATTTCAGGCTTCCTCTCCGTCTCTTCCGGGGATTGTGGGAGGCGGAGCAAAGTCTGGTGGCTTTCCTCTGGGATGACTACTGTCTTTTAAATAATTTAGTGTAGCCACAGTAAGCTCAGAGCAGAGGACAGAGGCATGATGGAGAAACTCTGATGACACTGTATCATTCAGCTGTATAAAACCACTGACCTCAGATCAGTCTTCACACTCCAGGCAACAGAGTTGTATACGTCTCTCTGCAGAGCTTTGGGGGATTTCTCTCCAAGGAGCAACGTTAACCAACATTTTGATCAAAGTAAGTTAGAACTAATAATGATTTTACTCGTGCAGCTCGATGACTAATATTGTTACAAGAAGCTGCTGTGTGGACACAGAGTCAAAGGAGGTATGGAAAAAAGATTAATCTGAAACTTGCGTTTGAATAAATAAAATGTGTGTGTTGTGTGTGTGTTTGCACAGAAAAGAAACGTAAAGCTTTTTCTTCATATACGGTCAGTCAGAGAAGACCAATTATCACATGCTGGTAAATGCTGAGCTACAAACAACAATTCATTAATTTTGCATGAAAACCGAAGAAGGAGAAGTCTCCAAACAATAAACAAAAGCTTCAAGTTAGACGCTGCGCCATGAATCTTTATTTCACAAGCAAGATCAAATGTTCTCATGGGAGGAGTTTAAAGGTGCTGAGGCAGATTTCATCACATTTAGATGAGAAAAATGGTTTCCCTAATGGCCACCTGGAGCTGGCACAGACAAAATATCCCTTTTTACCAAATATCTTAACATGTTTGCAACTTAAATAATGTCTACATTTAATGTAAAGGGACAAATAAGCAGATATTGAAGTTAACTTGTAAATAATTAAGTGCACAGCAATAAAGGTGCTACCTAGTTAAAGCACAAGAGAGAAGGATTTGTCTGTAGAAAGCAATAAACAGGATGTCACCTCAAACAGGACTTTACCCTGACAGTGGCAGATCGCATTGTAGAAAAAAGTGTGCATCAGTTGGGAATTGTGTTATATTTACCTCTTTTAAATCCGCTAATCTGCATTTAGACCTTAGTGTGTCACAAAAAAAGGAGATTTATTTACGTGAAGGTTAAAAGACATGTCATGAATGTGGAATCATAAAGGCTGTCTGCTTCAAACCAGTGTAATGGGAGGAGAAGCTCAGCTCAATCAAAAATCAAATGAGAAAAACTGACAAGCAAGAGACGTGTTTTTTGACTCTTTTGGCATCAAATGTGTGGCATTTTTGTGATTCTGAGTCTTAAGCAACTTCACTTTTTAAGGTCTTCCAATTCAGTGTAATTCTGAGCATTAAAGCTATGAATTTGAGTCTAAATGTAAATGTATCAGAATGAAAATGATCGTGGAAAGTTCACCAAAAGGAGAAGAGCTTGGTTTCTGTCTTATATTCTTGAACATATCCTTCCACAGTCCAAAAACGCAGCTAAAGATTTTGAATAAATTATGTTGACTACCAAGAAAATTCATTTTAATAAGAGTCCAAAAGGCTGTCATGCTTGAGGAATCCGCTCCTCCTCCAGTTTTACTTCTTTATGCATAAGAAAATGTGCCAAATTTTACAACATACAACCTCCAACCTTCATAAATGAGTCTCCAGCTAACCTCACCTCCCTGCGACCTGCACCCTCCCACTCCATAATCCCACAACAATGCAGAAAATCACATTAATGCACCGAGAAGCTGGAGGTACGAGGCAATCTATGACAGCTGAGGCCAGAGCCTCAGCTATCATTTACATACTAATGGCGTTGGTGGAGATGAAGGTGGTGGTGGGGGTCGAAGCAGGGGGTTGAGCTGTGTTTCTTGTCATGGAGAAGCTTTTTTTGGAGGTGGCACGGTGCAGAAACCCCGCAGTGAGAGAAACCATCTGCTGGTCCTCATCTGGTCCAGAGTCCGTTTACTCACTGCTTACTCAGACGTGTCGATTGGACGCTCCTCCTCCTCCTACTCATGTCCTCACTCACACACACACACACACACAGAGAGAGAAACTAACAAACCTCTTTTAAAATTTACATTTTCCTCCTTATTCTCTGCGCTGCTTGTGTCATGCACCCCAATTTAACCAATATAAATATTACATTTTTGCTTGTTATTCTTTTGTAGACATCTTCTACTAAAATATTTGGATATGCATCACACTGTCAGCTTATACTTTAGTTTTTGTTAGCACGCTGAGAAGGATTTAAGGCTAGGATGTGAGCAACCCTTATTTCTTTTCCACGCTGTGGAGTAGGTGTAATGTCTCCTATTTAGATGCAATTCAATGCTTGGCGTGGGCGCACTGCAACTTCCAGAGAGAAGAGAAAGAAAAAAAAAGAAAAAGCTCAAGAATAGCCTCAAAGAGCCATGACTGCAGCAAACCGGTAATAACACCAATCACCTGAGAAACAACCAATTATCGTGCGTGGCCGGTTGGAACACAAAACTGACATTTGACTAATTCTGATCAAAGGAAACACAAGCAGGCAGCAGAGGGTTCAAAGTTTCCCTGTTGCTTTTTGAGTTTTCGTTTCTTTTAGGGATTTTGTGTCTTCCAGGTCCACTTACTCCTTCAAGATCTCCACATTAATGGATTCACAAAGCCTATCCTCGGGCGTCATGATGGTTAAAATCTAATAATGCATTATTTCCCCTGAAACCAATGTTTTTTTAAAATGCTTCATAGACTTTTTAACCCTCTTTTTATTCCAAAGCGTATGTGCTTGAAGCTATCTGAGTCCAGCTGGCCTAGTTCTGTCCCACTATTTTAAGTAACCCTTTGGAACGTATTAAAACCAAAGAGAACAATGCTTTTTTTTTTTCTTTTTTTTTTTTTGAGTGGCAGATTTATAAAATACTCATCTCTTTAAAGTGCGGCTGTGGAAGGGACTCTATGAATGTGAGGTCTGATAATAATCAGCTCTGGTTTGAAGCACACAGACAGGAATTAGAGGGTTTCATGATCCTCACTTCTGTAATTGTGTGCCTGAAGCTACGCCATGTAAAATGGTTTTGATTGTTGTGAAAGTTGAAGTCATTGCAAACCACTTTTTCCTCTTTTGCCATAATATTTCTGACAAAATAATTCACACTTGAAGTGGAAACACAAGAACACATCTGCAGCTTTAAAGAAAGGAAGTTCTCAGATTTGTATTTGTCTGCCTTCTGATAGCACTAAAGTCACCTATTGATCTTATTTTTAACATAAAATATGAATGGGGGAAAGATTTAAACAACCCAAAACGACTTCAGTGCACCTTCCTCAACAAAAAACACAGCTTAAATGCCCTAAATGCAGAAAAACTTTCATTTAGAGCAAATTTAACCCGATGAGTTAAATCATTGCTGACTATTCACATTCTTTACCAGCATGAATAAGTGACTAAATAGTTTAATAGGAGGGACATCTTTATATTCAGTGAGTTCTTACCTATAGAGCTACATATTTAGAGTCTTTTTGAATCTACGTCTCAGTAGTTAGACTTTTATTTTGAAGGTATGTTCAGAAAAGAAATGATTCTGTTTAAAAGGCTGAACTTAATGCAGTGAAGAGTTTTGGTTTAAATTAAAATGAAGGTAAAGAAGAGTTCCCTCTCTAGCGCCACCACTTGATGGTTGTTACGGTTGACTGTTTTTGTGTTTTTTACAGCATTAGGTTAATCATTTCTTTAATTAAATAGAATTTTTTCTCATTTAGGGTCACGGCTTGTTATTAAGGGGGGACCCCAAAGCCGGACCAGTTGAGATATAGATGACAAGCCGGATTTAAACATGTTGTAAATATTTTAAATTGTTTTATGGGTCCAGAACATCAAATGAAGATAATCTAACAGCAAGAAAAATCAGATTAAGCCACATTGCTGTGAGTCATTCTGACATCACAAAAAATAACACTCGCCAGCTTTCCATCAGAAGTGCTGAAAGAATGAATCACCAAGTTGCTTCCAGCAACAAAAAAGGAGAGATGCTTTCAAACAGACACTAAAGCTTAAAGCTGTTGTCTGCAGTTCACAGGGAGAAAGTTACTCTTTGTGTCTAAAAGGGAAAAGAGCTCCAAATCCATTTCAAAGACGAGGAGGAGACACTGACAAAAAAGTAATGAATATTTTACAGACGAGGAGAGCAAAGCTGCTCTGCAGGTGACTCTCTGCTGTTTATAGAGCTTATCAGAAAGCCATCACCTGCCGAGCATCAGGGCAAGCCATGTTTCTGATTGTTTATCAGCACGCTGCTGCCGGGTTCCCCTGGTACCTGCGTCCGCCATGCGTCGGGCCAATCACAGCGACGGCGTGCTGCAACATAAATGGTCATTTTGAAATGAGATGAGTGCTGCTGCTGAGGGTTTCACTCTGAAATTCAGGGTATAGGAGGAGGCTTTGTGCCTGAAATGTGGGTCTCTGTAGGGAGCTGGTACGGATTCAAAGACACAAACTGTCAAATAAAAAACTCTACTTCTGTATTTTCCTACTAAATACTTCCATAGGTACTTATAAATGTTTTAAAGCATCTCTCTACTTTGTCTGACATCATATTCTCTGAGTCTCTTTAGTAGATATTTAATGATATATTCAAACTGAAGACTCGATGTGACTTATGGCTTAAACTGAAGCCCTGCAGCTTTATTGAAAAGCTCCTCGTAAAGCATGACCCGCCACTGGGCCATTGACCTCGCCTGCCTCGTTCTTGCAACATAGCAGGGGTCTTATGAGGCTGGAGGCTTTTACCTTTTATAGGACAAAAATAAATAGTAGTGATCATTTTTCTCCCTATATTACCTGGACTTATGGGTCAAAAAATGAGAAAATGGAAGCAAATGTCATAACCAGAGAGAAAATCAAGAGTCTAAAGTGAAATAAATAAGATTCTCCTTTTGAGCAGGTGAGTAACAGGTTGTTTCTTGTTGTGTAACTTCAAACCTTTTGATTGTTGTTGCTGTTTCCTGGAGTTGTTTTAAAAACGGCATAAAACTACATGATGCCAACATGGAGATGAAGAAAAGTGGAACTGACAGCATGTCCCTATAGCGTGTGTGCCCATCTTACATGTGTGAAGCAGTCCTTGAACAAGGGCGTTTTTTGATTTGGTGAGTGTGTGTCTGTGAGTGTGTGTGTGTGAGTGTGTGTGTGTAGAGCTGCCAATTGAAAGACTTTGCTAGAAGGGATTAGCAGTACGGTGATCTCTTCATGAAACGTGTCTGAAGCTTTGAGGGGGAAAAAATCTGAAAAATGTTCCCGACATCGTTCCGCAGACATGGAGTCTGCGCTGAGACTTTACATGTTCTTGCATCATCACCACACTTTTAATTGAGCTTCCTCTGCCTCTTCCTGCCCTCCTTGTCTTTTCTCCCTGCAATCTCCAGCCACGTCGGCTGCTCTCGAGCTTTTGCAGCGCGCTTCGCCCCTTCGTCGTTCTAAACGTGCATGAGATCTGATTAGCATGTCATCCCTGTCTTTGGTTTTAGCTCTGCTCTGGCAAAAGAATCAATAGCCACAAAGCTGAAAAGAGAAGCATGGAGAAATCAATCTCAGCCTGCAGTCAAGGAGAGGAATGCACTTGCTTGGGTTCTCATAAAGTCAGCTTCCAGACAGAGAGTGAAGAAGACCATCTATAGACGGAGGGAGGAACCTGTATCGGTGATCAATATTTCATGTCGAACATAAAGCTGTTGCACAGGTCAAATTTAACTCCCTCTTCTGTGTGAAATGTGTTTCTCTGCAAGTGGAGAGCAGCCAGTAAAAGGTTTCCAAGGAGGGAATGTGAGAAGCAAAATAAATGTTTTTTTTTTAAATCAAGGACGTTTCTCAAGATGCTTCAGAGGCTTCTGCAGCTTAACTCGATTCGGCCGTTTCCCTCACTTTAGTTTGACTTTGAAAGCGTTCCTCATCTGCAGAGAGGACGCGGTTGTTTAGAGAAACAAGAATGGAAACAAAAGGTCAGTTTTGTAAGATTTATTCATATGAAAATAATATAACAATAATAAGAACATAATTTTTAAACTGCATTAAGAGGGACTGTTGAGTGTGATATCAAGGGTCGACCCTGAATAAAGAATAATAATGATATCATATTTGAACAGCTGTTCTAGGATTTTTTGTGTGTGTGTTTGCTTGTTTTGCTTCTTTAAAAATGTAGTCAGAATAAATGCAGCCATGCAAAATGACTTTAGCCTTAAACCTGCAGCAACCCTTATGAGAATTTTGGTGACAATTTGCAGAAAGATATTTGGTTAAATCAAAGAAACGAAAACATCAATTCAGCCCAGATTCATGTGACTAATAAAAGAGGCTGAAAAAAGTCTGTTTATACCAGTTACAACACCACTCACTACACAATGCCCCACCTCTCAACGTACTATCTCTTTAAAAAGGTGCAATAAGTGATCGTTTCTGCTTGATTAACTGTGACACACTAGTCTATCCTACATCACTCCCAGCCTAAACCTGACTTTTACACTCCTAATACCCCCCTGAATAGTGAATAACAAAGCAGGTGTGTTATAATATAGGATAATATGAATAAATTAGGTCAATTCTCTCTATTTTTTTTTTTTTTTTTTGTATCTCAGATGATAAAGTCCCAACATTTTCTGCGTCAGAAGCATTTGAATCTCTTGGTGCATCACGAAACCCTGAACAGCTCTGCAGCTCAGATGACCAGAGAAAACATTGGTCAGAGGAACTATTTTATTGTTTTCGAAGTAGACTTGGTCCTAAGTGGCAGGTACAGTTAAGGAATGTGCTTGTGTGTAACCGTTTTGATTGTCAAACACTGAAACCCACCCGCCCCGCCTGTGATGGTGTCAGTAAAGTGCAGGCAAGCGTTTCCGTGACGAAAGCAGGAGGAGCTCGGAGGACGAGCCGCTAACGGGTTAAAAGGCTGACGTGCTCGAGGCCCATGAGAGGTAGCTGGCCTTGTAGTCATTACGCTGAAGTGTGAGAATTAGTAATATGTGTGGGTGGAGTCGCTGACCAGAGAACAAGGGATGGTGTGCTTATCTGCCACTTGAATGCTGAATTAGACTGAAGTCTGACAAGCTGCTCATTATCATCACAAAAACACACCATCTTTGTTCATACATAAATTAGCTTTAGTAATATTCCTACTGAGAAATCTCACAAAAAAGCTATCTTTTTCCCCCCTACTTTCCTTTGAAGTGGCCCAACTCTACTCTTTTGACTTTTTTCACTGAATATCCACATAAAGGAGGTCTTTTTTTATGTCCGCTGTGCATGTACTCTGTATTCCTGTGCTTCCTCCTTGATTCCAGTACGTTTCAGAAATGAATTCCATGCAGGGAAATTGGACAGAGGAGAAGCTGTGTGAAACTGTGGGCGTACAATCCTCGGCCACCTGCAGGAAAACGAATTCAGCCTGAATCAAACCCTGCAGAGCCCTGCAGAAGCAGCGGGTCGGGGGGTTTGCTCCCGGTGGGTCCATGTATAGTAAATCCTGGAGGATCACGCTCAGTTATAAGACTCGGCTCTGTGGATCTTCCTCACAGCTGGAGTCCGTGTCGGTTACACAGTTGTTTCGATCTTTTCGATGATCTCTATCATAGATTTGGACGGGGAGAGAAGAGAACAGTCATCCTGATCCCAGAGACTTCCTGGACTCGAGTTTTCATCCGTGCTCAGCTCGTCCTCATCCTCGCTTCCCTCCTCGCAAGATTCCAGGTAGTGCAGACCCAACGCGTTGATGCCGGAGTCCTCCGAGCTGGATGGAGAGGAGCAGTGATCCATTTTGGGACCTTTTAACTTTTCAACAGTGGAGAGGTGTTTCTGTTCGCTGTGGGCCTGCTGGGCTGGCTGCACGGCCGCCGGCGTGGGCTGAGGCGGCTCAACCGGCTGCTGAGGCGGACTGGGATTAGGGGGCATTTGAGGTGTAGCTGGAGCAGGCGGTTCAGGTGTAGGGGGTCGAGGAGGTTCCGGTAAGGGAGGCGGGGGGCGCTGCACGTAGCACATCTTCCCATTGATTCTTTTGACAATGTAGTCATCCACAAACAGGTCTGCGATGACACAGTATTTGGGTGACTCTAGATGAGGTGGGGACTGGAAGCTGGGCGCCAACTTCAGGAAGCGCTCTGCCAGGGAGACGGATAGATCGATGGTGCTGCTGCACTCTGAGCCGACGGGCGGCACGGCTGTGCTGGGCAGCTGGCACACGTTGGTCATGGGCTGATACACGTATTTGCCTAAAAGTAAAGAAAAAGCATAAAAACATTACTTTTAAATAAAATAGCAAATAAAAAAGCTTCTCTATCCAATCAGCAATCATCTTATATATACATGTGTCTGTTTTTAAATATTCATTTTTATTATAAAACAGTCATTTCAATCATCAGTTCTCCAGCTTTTCTGAATGCATTTCTTTGGACTTTAATGTTGTTTTTTCCCTTTCCTTTTCAGTCCAGTCCTTGACCATTTTTGACATTTTTAAAAATGTATTAAGCCAATTTCTACAGACAAAAAACAGCATAAAGTTCTGGAATGAAAAGGATGAACATAAAAGGCAGTTTGCAAAAAAATTGTTTTAAAATTTGGGCACTCTGCTGCAAAAACACAATTTATTCCATTTTCTCTTTTCATATTGTGCAACATAGAAATAAATACCAATGAAAACCTGACATATCTTGACGTAGTGCATCCTTATATAATTTAATCTGAGGGAAAATGTGATTCTTCCTAATCGATATGAAGCAAAATCTCCACTCAGTTGCACAAAAGTTTTTAAACTGAAACCTCATTTATGTGATTTTTGTTTCATTAAAGACAGAAAAAGATCAAGTGAAGCAGTAAAACACAAACATGAACTTAATTAGAATAACATTAAATGTTCACATCGGGTTTTTTAAGACTTCTCATCATTTTTCTTGTTGGTTTAACATTCAAATACTGAGGAGGAAGCAAAAGTAATTTTCTATGAAAACTAAAGGTTAAAATCTCTTTTCAGATGCTATATAGATTTCTTTGAACAGTAAGGTTTCAGAAAACCCTCAGGTTGTAGGAAGCTATTTTCAAACCTTTGTAAAGGTCGCCTTAAGCCTGAATGTATGATAAAGCAGCTACACTGCCCACCAAGAAGAAAACAACAAAGTTAGAGACTAACAGAGTGAGGGCATCTGGCAGCTAATGGGCCAAATATTTTCCACAGGAGCCGGAACAAAAGTAAACCAACACAGGGTTAAAACGCAGAGAGTGTATGTGAGCAGCTCTGTGGCTTAGAGGTTAGTACTGTCACATCACATCAAGAGAGCCCAGAACCAAGCAGAGCTTATGCAGGCTTCCTCCGGGAGCTCTGGTTTCTCCCAACATCAAAAACATGCTCAGTTAATTCTCCAGCCAGTGACAAAGTGCCCTTGACCAAAGACAGCGCCTCGGCGCAGGAGATCGGCCCCGACTGCTAGACTGTAGCTGTGCACGCTGCTTCTAATACGTGGGATAAAAGCACAGAGGAAATTTCCCTGCGAGCTTCAAAAGGAGCTAAAATAACAAGTTAACTACAACCTGATATTAGACAAATAACAACCATTTGATCTCTCCCTTCTGCAGCCGGTGTGTTTATTCTGAGGCTTTACTTTCTACATATGAACCATACATGCATCAACACGAGCATTTGAAGGGATTTTATTTTATAAAAAAAAATCAAAGTGTTCTCACTTTCTATAATATTTCTATCAGACTTGTCCCTGACCTTATGAGTTGCTTAAAGAGCAAGAATAATAACAGTACACGTCTAAACACACACCAAAACAAGCTTTCCGTCAGCCTCAGCCCTTCTGATACCCAACAATCTGTTCTTCCTTTGGGTCAATAGCAATTTTCACATCTCAAAGCACTTTCTGCTGCCAAGGTGGGCACTTCTTTCAACATCTGAGCTCACCCAGAGAAATCTGTCATTCTGACGCCTGTAGATACAGGGTCAAAGGGAAGGTTTGGGTGTTCTGATGAGGGATTGTGCTGAAATGATAATAACAATCATTTTCTCATCTGTTGTTGATAGCTCTCTGAATAATCTCAGTTTAGGGAAATGACCAGATTGACGAGCTAATGGCTAGCCCAGTGGATCACCTAAAGAACTCCAGTCTAAATCAATTCATAGCAGTTTATGCACATGTTCTTAATAAACTGCCATTTTAGTGTGTTACATGGTTATTCCAGCAGATATATTTTGACTTTCCTGCAGGAAGTGATGCAGTTATCTGCTGTTTTTGCAAAAAAAACATTGAATTCCATGTAAATAATAGCGCGAAAGACCTATCTACAACAGGTAAGATACTAATATTTCATAAACTTTCCACTGAAACCTTTTTTGAAAAATCTAAACTGTTGTGCTGATTCCCACCAGGATTACTTATAATAGGCCCCAATGCTATAAGTCCAATAGTCTACGTTCCAGTGAACGATCACATTCAATTAGAAGTTCTCCCCACCTTAAATCTGAGTGATACCTCACACTTTGGCAGCTCATCTACTGGGGATAAAAGTGCAGACCCTTTGATCCAAAATGTTGCTGATTATTTTTCATCCCCCTCCAACTCCAAATCTGAGCGGCGCAGCCTGATTCGTGCAGCTCAGATGTGTGTTTAACTGGCTCCCGGGAGACGAAGAGAAACTACAGGAGATGACAGGCTTACGCATCACTTCCTCTCGCTCTGCGTCCTTGTCTTTTGTTTCACTGACAGGGGGATCCATTCAATCAAAACCTGTTTTTTTCTTCTTTTTTTTTTTTCAGGCTCCAGCAAAATCACAAAGTAGCTCTCTTTTGTGATGCTGAATGGATGAAATGATTAAACAGTTTGAGAACGGTTTTTATTTTTTCCAAACAAATCCTTATTAAATGGCATGAATGACAGCTGCTGATGTCGATGCAGACAAAGGAGTAAACAGTGAAGCTGGTCTCGGTTAAACGAAGCAAACTCAGTGGTCCATGTTCAGAATGAGATGAGCCCATTCAGGCAGACCAGAGAGCGGCAGCAAATGAGAGCCACGGCTATAAAAGGCGACGTGTTGACATTTCGTTTTTAGCATATTACATCTAATTGCATTCATCCATCTGGAGTTTCAAATACCAAGAAGCACTAGAGGAACACACCGATGCCAACTCGGACAACAGCAACATACACAGACATATGGAGTCAATGCTGCACCGATACTGGAGCTCTCTCTGGCAGACTTACAGCAGCAAAAAAATCACAGACAGAATGTAAATTTACACAGTGTCTCAGTTAAATACATCACTGCGTCTGCTGGCCCTGAGGAGCATCATGGTATGTCTGCAATTAATCTCACTTACCGGAGCCTGGCTAAAATAAAGACAGGAAAATCTCCTTTTCTTTGAATATTTAGACTGTGTGCAACAAAGCAGGTGGAAAACAGGACGGCTGTGTGAAGCATGAAGGCTAAACAAAGCACGGATAGCAAGGCATGGAGAGAAATTCACTGAGAGGCTGCAGCTGATGTTAATGAGTCTTATTTATTATCATTCTAAAAGAAATATATACTGTGAAAATGATTTAAATCACTCAAATCTTTAATAGTGTACACCCAAGAATTTGTCTTCTTTTTGGTTTTTTTGGAAGGTCTTTCAGTCTTTTGGTTTTGGCCTCTTTTCACTCATTTTTCATTGATCACAGCAGCATATCATGTAGCGTATGCCTAAAAATTAAAGAGAGAGGACAAAAAACTAAATCTATAACAAATGAGTAATATCTGAAAGCATTAAGAAGAAGGAAAAACAACAAAGTTGAGACAGGTTTCTCTTTCAGAATCACCTGTGTGGTGCAAAATCATAATTATATGTGTCAAATTTGATCAATTATGGTATTTTTCATAGATTTTGCTAAAGAAATTAGGATAAATTGTGTCTTTTTGACAAGTTGTTGGTAATAAAATATCTCAAGATCCAATTAAAATATGTTTTTCCTACTTAGTCTGTTTGTTATGTGTCACAACACTGGCTCATCCCTTGAGTTTAGGATCATTTTTATGGCTAAAGGATTCATAGATCTAAATAAAGTGGCTTAACTAAACAAACACGCAAAAAAAAAACAATCAACTGAAAATATTCAGATCCTGGACTGCAAATGAGTGGAAAAAGCAGCAAAAAGTCCAAGAAAAATTTGCAGAAAGTCTGCAAAAGATATTGATTCTGGTTGCTTGGAGACAAAATCTACAGAAATGAGAGCAAAATCAAGACTTTTGCACAGTATTGTTGTACTTTCTGTTTATAGGGATACTCCACCAAAAAGTGGTTTTTATTTGTCTATTGCTATATTCCCCTTAGTTAGATAAGTGGGCAAAAACAATTTGTAAACAGCCCAGTCATTATCCTGATCCGGCAGTACTCCTTTAGCTTTAGCTTAGCAGAAAACAATGTAAATGAATGGTAACAACTAGCATTGTGATTTAAAAGTCCTTAAAAATCACTCAGTAGTGATATTAATTCTGCCTAGTGACCTCAATAATCATATCAACTGCCAGTGAATATAAGTAACACAAAGGAATTACAGTAACTATTTTAGACTCGGGACTACTTTATGACAAAGAACAGCTGTAAGCCTCCGCTGAAAGATGCAAGGGTATGACGCAGCGGCCCCAAAGACACCTAACCGTAAACACAAATACTGTCTACTAGGCTAAACCCAGTAAAGTTTTTTGAAGAAATCTCTGTGCAGCTCGAACTTTTGTGCTATTTTTCTTCGGCTTTAAATTTTGCAAACAACTGTAGCGCTGGCAAAGCGTTACTATCTCTGATTTCTGACATCTGGTTCACCACCACAATAACTCATCTTTTTCCTAATAACTTGGATTAAAATGACTCTTTTATTATGTTGTAACCTGAATCAACATTCCTTCCAGGACCGGTCGTGTCGGAAGACTAAGAAGATTTCCTTTAATTAATAATTAAACTTAAGAACTCTTTGATGTCTCATTCTAAAAGACACTTCATTTAATCCACTGTCCAGAAATGTCTTAATATGATTAATTCATTTTCTTCCAGTATTCATGAATGTTGATGTTGCATCAGTATTATTTTATGATTTCTACTTTTGCTAAAAGGTTAAAACATATTAGTAATCCATTAAACTTCCTGGGTTTCTAATGACGAGAACCACGTGACTTGGTAACTCTTTCCCCATTGGGCCACGCGTCCAAAGTGCCCTCTGTCAGCTTCCTGCCTGGAAGCTACCGAGAGTAGAGTTCTCGTCAACCCCACGACGAGAGAACACGGCCTCCGTTTTCCTCCGCTACACGGAAGGCCTCGGGTGCCGACCGAGCTCGTGAGTAGCCAGCCTCACCGGTCGAGAACATTGCTCCGGCTAAGAAGCCAGACACCATCTGTCTGATTCTTTCCACCTGCCATGGGAAAGCCGGTTAGCCTCTACACCAGCCGATCATGGACCAGCTAGACCGGCTCGACAGACTCCTCCGTGCCTGCGGTAACGTCACGTCACCGGGGATAACTCTGAGGTTCGTCAGATCAACGATCACACCGACGAACCTCCAACTTCATCTCACGCCGAGGCGATCTGGAGCGGTCTTAGCAGGTACCAACCCGACCTGGTAAAACCGAGGCTATTGATAAANTTGTCGGGAACGGGGACGCTCGCCTCATTGCTTTCCGAAGCTTGGCCGCTCATGGGGGTCAGCGGAGGCGGCGGTGCCGGTGGCCCGAGAAGGAGCACCCTCAGGTCACCAAGCAGGACGCAGCAGCGGCTCTTCAGCATGCCCCGGCTGCGCAGCATCGGCCAGACGATCACAGCACCACACAAAGCAGGTGCTGGAAGACGTGAGCCGTCTGCGTCCCCGTCATAAGAAAACACCTCTTCATGTGTCGTTGGAGGAAATTCTGGGCGTTTTCCAGCGTTTGATGGAGTCCAGAGCAGCCTTTTAGTTTATTGCACGGCGGAGTGTGTCACTATTCCAGTCGTGTGACTTTTATTTTCTTCCCACGAAGATGTAGATAGAAAAAGCGAATAAATCCCATAGATGCAAACAAGTGTCTGAAGCCATTAAGTTCACTAAACGAAGCAGCTAAAAGAGGAAAGCAAACGTTAGACTGATGGGAGAATGAATTCAAGTAATAAGGCTGTATGTCCACTGTCATTTCATGGCCTTAATGCTCTGCCTGCTACAACATAAACTATCTAGACAGGCTTTTCCTTCACATTCACATCGACTACATTTAAATCTGTCCGTGAAACAGTCAACTGAAAAGAAATCTATCAAAAATTAGATATTTAACAACAACAAAAGGTCTGATTTTAAAGCAGAAGAGCTCAGATTCCCATCAGAGGCTTAATTAAGTCAATCGGTGTCGTGCCATGGTGGGAAGCAAATCCAGTCATACCTGGTTAGCTCGATTTCTGTACGATTCACAGTTTCAGGGTTTATTTTTTTCCCTCAGATTCTCAGCCAGACGCAGGTCGTTTCCGTGAGGCTTTCATTCCCAGATTATCGAATCTCCATGTCCGAGGAGCAAGCAGGGGGGTTTAAATCCACCCGGTAGGATCCATCTCGGCTGTCGGACTGTCCTGGTCCGGCTGAAAGCATCCGTAGCCCCTGATTCTCCGGTGATCATTGGCTGCTGGCTCGGTGCTGCAGCTTCAGCACCATGATTCCTGGGACAGCTCCCAGACGCTGCGCGTCACCGCCGCACAGTGATGCAAGCAGCCAGCTCATTACTACACAGGAACACGGAGAATTAGCTGCACTTGGGTCAAAAAGCTAGATTTTTTCAAATAGGGAGGTGCTTTATACCCCGTAGACCAGAATTAAAGGTCAAAATGAAGTGGATAAAAAAGATTATCATAAAAATAGGACAACAAAGTTCAAGCGATCACACTAAAAATTAAAATATATATAAACCAGAGCTATTAGTCTGAGCTCATTATAAATGTTTGTGTCACATGTTACAACCCTAAAATGTATTATTACCTTTTAATATTGAAATAATTTCTCAATAAAGGAAAAAAAGTAAAAATCACATTGATTTTTTTTTAACCATCCTTCTGGGATACAACTCGAAGTAACTTCAAGCAACACAGTAAAAACACCAGAGTAAAATCAACTCTAGAAGAGTAAAATAAACTCTAGAGTTTATTTAACTCTGGTGTTTTTACTGTGAACCTATATTTGAAAAGAATCTACTTTAAAAGTATTGATCTATGTAACTAATATGTCAAAAATGATGAGTTTGTCTAAGGTTTCATGATAAGATTCATGTTTTCAAAAAAGATGCAATTATTCTCTCCTTTAATTGTAAAAAAAAATCATGCTGATATCCAATGTGTTAGGAGCATAAAGAGGCCACATCATTTAAAAGGAAAATTCAGGTTCAGGTTTAAATTTTCAAGTCATCAAGAAATTGTAACTGGAAAACTGATGCAGCAGGTTAGTCCAACTATAAGAATCACTGCAGCAACTCAGAATGGTTCACAGTAGTTAATATGGCCTCCACATGCATGCTGACATTGGCTCCTCACTTCACTTCTTCACTTTATTATAGAAGTCCCCATAGGTGAACATGAAAACACACAATCACAGACACATTAGTAAAAACAGTAAAGACAGTTACAAACAGTAACACAAGTAAAAAGCAAAAATCAGTGCATGTAAAATCAAATTAAGACCATCAGACTGAAATCAATATAAAATCAGACTCCATCAGACTAAAAGACAAGAAATAATCGTGCCTAATCACATTTTAAGTTCAGTTGAATAACGGCCTGAGTTACAAAGGAGTGTTTCCATCTGTTGGTCCGTGCTTTGGGCTGCTGGTACCTCTTTCCAGATGGGAGGAGCTCAAACTCTCCCTGCAGTGGATGATGAGGGGAGTGGAGAATAGCTTTAGCTTTCTGTGAGACTCTCTTCATAAATGTCTGTGTCAGATCAGGTCATTTGATACCCATAATTTTACTGGCTACCTTTACTATTTGTTTCATCCTGTTTTTTCTCCTTCAGATAGGTTCCCAAACCAAGTGATGAAAGCAAAAGTCAAGACAGATTCAATCATAGAACAATAGAACATGGTCATCAGTTTCTTACACACTTAATTTATGGAGGAAGTACGACCTTTGATTTGCTTTATTGATGACCTTATCTGAGTTTTTTCCTGAATGACAGGTTCTGGTCAATGACAACACCTGGGTCATTGACCTTATGAGGGGATGGATGGTGTCCTGGGGTATCTCCTCACAGATCCTGACCAGGGCATCAGAGCTCCTGCAGTCTGAGGTGCAACCTAGTGGCAACAAATGAACCTAAACATGAGATGTTCTATTGGATGCAGCTCATGTCAACAATGAAGTCAAAGGTATCAATTGTAGGAGGAACTCAGCACCCATACTGGACCAGTGGAGGGTCTAAGAATGGATCTAATGGTTTCATCCTGATACAGTCAGGGTGCATCCTGTACAGGTCTGTGTGTCCCTCCATGGAGCTGCCTCCCCAGACCAACACTGACCCATCACCAAACCCATCATGCTGAACAATGTTGCAGCAGCATAGTGTTCACCACAGCTTCTCCAGACCCTTTCATGTCTGTCACATGAGCTCAAAGTGAACCTGCTCTCATCTGTGAAAAGCACAGGGCTCTAATTCTATGTGTTCTCTGGCAAATAGACTAGCTCCATAGTGCTGGGCAATGAACACAGCAGCGTCCCNGTCCAGAAATGTCTTAATATGATTAATTCATTTTCTTCCAGTATTCATGAATGTTGATGTTGCATCAGTATTATTTTATGATTTCTACTTTTGCTAAAAGGTTAAAACATATTAGTAATCCATTAAACTTCCTGGGTTTCTAATGACGAGAACCACGTGACTTGGTAACTCTTTCCCCATTGGGCCACGCGTCCAAAGTGCCCTCTGTCAGCTTCCTGCCTGGAAGCTACCGAGAGTAGAGTTCTCGTCAACCCCACGACGAGAGAACACGGCCTCCGTTTTCCTCCGCTACACGGAAGGCCTCGGGTGCCGACCGAGCTCGTGAGTAGCCAGCCTCACCGGTCGAGAACATTGCTCCGGCTAAGAAGCCAGACACCATCTGTCTGATTCTTTCCACCTGCCATGGGAAAGCCGGTTAGCCTCTACACCAGCCGATCATGGACCAGCTAGACCGGCTCGACAGACTCCTCCGTGCCTGCGGTAACGTCACGTCACCGGGGATAACTCTGAGGTTCGTCAGATCAACGATCACACCGACGAACCTCCAACCCCATCTCACGCCGAGGCGATCTGGAGCGGTTTAGCAGGTACCAACCCGACCTGGTAAAACCGAGGCTATTGATAAATAACACTCGATCCAGTTAGCTCAGCTCCCCTCCTTTCTAGCCGAGATCCCTAGATAATAACATATCACGGGCTCTCGTCATTAACTCTCAGCTTAATAACATCAGAAGAATCTCTTAAGATGCAACTACCTACCTCACGTCTGTCTGTTTATTTAATCTGTTTTCTTTAATAAAATAACTGAAGTCTAAGTCAGCTTCTGGGTTATACCTTTCAAATATACGTGCGTAGGTCTCCCTTTGAATCAAAGAGAATCTAGAATGCCTGCATAACCATCAGTTGAGTGAAGGTAGCTAACAGTGCTTAGCATAAAACCGACAAAACTTTGCTGATAACCTTGTAGAAGTGTGTCCGTACTATAACAATAAAATCAGGTTATATTACGCTACACAACGTTCAGAAATGTGTTTACGGCAGTAGGTGTCTTTGGGGCCGCTGTGTCCCGAGTCTAAAATACTACCTGTAATTCATTTGTGTTACTTATATTTTCACTTGCAGTTGATATGATTATTAAGGTCACTAGGCAGAATTAGTATCACTACTGAGTGATTTCAAGGACTTTTTTTCTCACAATGCTAGTTGGTACCATTCACTTACATTGTTTTCTGCTAAGCTAATGCTAAAGGGGTACTGCCGGATCAGAATAACGACTGGGCTGTTTACAAATTGTTTTTGCCCACTTATCTAACTATGGGGAATATAGCAATAGACAAAAAAAATCACTTTTTGGTGGAGTATCCCTTTAATGCACAAGCAGAACTTTCAGGTAAAATGTGTTGAATGACTGTCAAAAGAATAGAATAAGTCAAATCTAACATAAAAAACTGGGTTTTCTGTATCATTCAGACATATTTACATCTGGCATTTGCAACAAATTAAATCAAAAGAAATCTAATGAATAGCTCATTTCCTCCTGCTTCAACCATACAGCTGTAGTAAAGGTAACAAACAAACATCGGAATATTTTAGGTCTGGTTTGCTTTACTGAGAGTTTGATTTTTACAGTAGTCTTTAGATCAAAACCATTTAAAAAAACATCGAATATGACAAAGATCATCAGACAGGAGTTTTCTAGCATCTGTTGCATTATGTTAATTACATTTAATTAATCATTAAATTAGACTAATTTCTTTTAGTGATTTAATTGCAACATTAAAAAATGAATTCTTGCCCTTTATACACATTTTATTTTATTTTGAAACATAACTTTTAATTCTATTTAGTTTTAGGCGGTTTTTAGTTTTACTTCATATTTTACTGTTTTTTATAGTGATTTTTGTGAATGACTCAAATCTAGAAACAAAACAAACTAAAGATAAATGCTCATACAAGAATAAAGTACATCTCATTTTGTGATTATTACCTAACATTAACTAAACTTATAGGTGCATATTAATGATTTATTACATCATAAATGTTTTAAACTGCAGATATAACATTTAATATGAATGCATTTATTGATCAAGTTTAAACAAAGCAAGAAAGAGTCCTATGTATGTTTTTATGGGTTTTATTTTATGTTTTAATGGGAAAACAGCTCTGCCTGTGCAAATGTATTAATATTTTGATGAACTTTAATTCAGCTGTTTTATCATCCGTGTTGTTATTTCCATCCTAACAAAAGGATGCATAAATCTCTGTGTAATGACTAACACTATGAATGTAAATGTGCATGCACATTACTTCTGACAGGTTCATAAATTTGCAGGTGGGTATGGTTCTCCTTCATAAATTTCAATAATTATTAAATTATACGCACATGCACAAGTCTGATTTCTACACACATTTTAAGCATAAGCAGTGCAGACAGCTCTATTAAACATCTGCATGTAGAATTGTTTGTTTGCATAAACACTATATAATAAGGTAGTGATTTTAAGATGCTTTAGGAAAGGTTTATGTGGATCTGCTTTAAATAGCATAAATATAATAGAAAACAAGTTCAGAAATAGGAACATCCATAAAATCCACTCAAATAAACAAACCAAATAAAAATAAAAGTCTCAAGCTATGAAGAAAGTTCTAAAATCACCTCGTTTTTTGTTAAATTTTTATCCATGTGACTAAACCATTATCCAAAGAATAAGTGAAATGCATCAGGTATGCTTCATGTTAGTGTTCCTACTCAATATCTGGACCCATAAAATTTGACATTTAATTTTTTGTTCATAAATCTAGTGAAAAAAGGACTAAATTAAAAATACTTCCAGCTAATGAAGTGACATGTCACCCAGTGCCAAGTTGTGCTTCATTAATGTGTTTAATGGTCTTTTTACAGCAATAGAATAAATGATGCACTAAATAGCCTATTAAAAACTTTCTTTTTAATCATAAGTTATGTTTAATTAACAGTTTTCCTCTAAAATATCTAACTTATTTTGTGCTATTTACTGTTATGTTCTTTTTGTTGCTAATAACTGACAGTCGTCACAGGATATTTCTAGTCCTGCTTCAAATGGACACCCAGCAGAATTAGAAAAAAAAAACATCAGCCATCTGTGGCATCAACAGTAAATGTCAGATATTTTAGTCAGAGTCACACATTATGAGCTTTTCAGCACAAACTCTGTGTTTTGAGCTGCCGGTGGAACCATTCAAACAGCAGCAGAGCGTGTCTGAGTAAAGAGAACGCTTCGACTGGAACAAGCTTACATCGCGGTACAATTAAATCCACTTAAACAAAAACAAAAAACACAAGCACGCTGGGGACTGATGAAAAGCATTCTGGGAGATGAAGGACATTGTTAGCTGTAGAACAGCTTTTTCTTTCAAAACCATCAACAGAGGATGAAGAGTTTTGCAACAAAATCACATTTGTTCTTCTGTTAGCTCCTCATCAAACAAAACACAAAGAAAGATGTTAAAGGGGATCATTTATCTACAGCTATAAGCTGCTTTTGAAGGATACTTAAGAGTTAAAGAGGTTAATAAGGAAGTGGGAGGGCAGCTCATTCCTGGAGGAGGGAGTGGATTTCTCCCGTTTGCACCCAGCTCCATCTTGCCTGCAGCCTCCCCTCTCCTCCCCTGGACTCATGGCTGGCTGCAGGCTTCTCTCTCTGGTTTAATGGAGAAGGCAGAGTCTCTGGAAAATATTGTTTCCCGGTTATTGGTCTCTGAGTGTCTGTTATGGAGCTTCAGCATCGCTCTATCCACATCTCAGCCCACCTGTCTGCCTACAGACAGAAGTTGGAGCTGTCAAATGCGTGATCACAAACACCAGATTGTGTATTTTTGGTATCAATTTGTCTGATGTTTGGTGTCTGAGCTGAAGCTTGTAGTATTCATGTGCAGAGCAGCATGTTCTGAAAACACAGTGATAAACATCAGCTGCTTTAGCAGATTTAAATCATCTCTTCACTAGTTTCTGAACTCGGGTGGCTACAGGAAAAGGTCCGCTCGCACATCCGCTCATTCTTTGTGTTTAAGCCTTTCCAACAAAGGGGGCTACAGCAGGGGCAGCAGCAGCACAAGTTTCAGGTTTCAGCAAAGAGGACGTTCCAGCCCAGCATCACGCGGATTCCTTTCCTGTTTCCTGTTACATGCAAGTCAGAGCTCCAGATACACAGCAGACCTGAAATGTATCTAATGGAAATATAATCGATTCTCCCTGTGCTGCAAACAGTTTTTGTCCTCCAACCCCCAAAAAAGAAGAATGTAGCCTCAAATAGTAAAGAGAAAATATTTAGAATCAAATTTCAACCTTTTTGGAATCAAATCTAAATGTTGAAATTCAAAATATTAAGCTAAATATTTAAAAACGCGCAAATTAAAAAGATCCGCCAAAATAAAAGCAGGTGAAGAGATCCCCTATCTAGCATCTCAAAGCCTGGATCATAAAAAAAAGCGCAGACAGAACACAGACATGAATAAAAGGATTCTTTGCATTTTAGATTTAGAGGTAATTTTATATTCTTAGATTTTATTCTAAATATTATTAACATAATTATTTTTGAACTATTAAAAAAGACATAACATTATAATTTCTTAAATAAATGCTGTGGGAAAAAATGATTAAATATTCCACAGCTCATTTTTACTATGAGGACAAAAGGTAGTTTACAATCAGTGCCCCATAATAAAGACTTATTCATCTTCTTTTTGGACACTCATATAGTAAACATAGTAGACAGTATTACACTAAAACACATGATAAATGATGAGTCAGACAGTCATGAAACAACGTCTCATGTTTGTGATGTAATAACTGTCAACAAAGGAATGCAAACATACAAGAAATATGGAAAATCCTTTTAACTATTGTGAGGTGATGGCAGAAAATATGTTTTCACCACCGCAAAAAGCGTACACATATGATTTATCTAATTCAAAAAGGAGGACGCATTAATGTAAATGACAAAAGTAAGACGTGATTTTCACAATTTACCTAAATCTCATTTTAAAAATGTTACTTGGCTTTGAGTTCACTGTTTACACCAATTCATATTCTTTTATTTTTAAAAAAAAGGACAAAAACAATGAATAATAAGCATGTTTTTCACCTTTCAAGCATCCCAGCCTACATAATAGATTTTTATTGTGATGCATGGAGGTAAGTTATTTTCATATACATGCCCTGCTCGGAGCAATGTTGACAAATGTGAATCACTAAACCAGAGCAAAAATATTGTCTGCAGTAAACTGGTTGAGAGGTTCTGGAAGGACTGAGCTAGAATCCTTCATTTAGATTCTCAAAGCTTCAGCTCCTCTCAGTCAGGAATTATGTTTGTGATGTTCACCTGGTCCATCTGAGACTGTCAAAATAAAAGTCCATTTGTTTTTGTTGTCTTTGTGTTGCCTTAAATGCAACAAGCATGTGAGCAAAAATGCATGCTCCTATATATAGCAACCACTACCCAGAATGCCATGTGCTGAGAAGTGTTTATATTGTCTGTAGCTCAAACAGCACAGTTGGAGTCATAATTTAATCTGGGAGCACATGCAGGGTGGCTCGTTGTCAGCAAAACTACAACTTTGCAATGTTTTTTCCAAAAATAATTGCTAGTTCATGGTATTATTTCCACTTTGCCACAATATTTTCTTATTGTCTGAAAAATCTGCTGTTTTTTTCCTGCAAGTCAAGCTGACCATTAACCATATTCCATCCTCAACTTTTTGACAATGCAGCTGCTAATAAACAAGAATCTCCTGGTAGAGATGTTTCTCAATGCATCACACTCAAAAAAAGTTTGGAAATACAAGATTTTATTTATTGATTCACAAGTTTTAGAGGCCAAGGAGGCAACACTCCATTCTAGAGGTCAGGTTTAGCTCGCTTGATTCTAACTTCACATCCACACCTGATGCAACTCAGGCGACATCAAAGCAATCAGACCACCTCTCTGAGCCACAAGCGCCAAACTATTCCACTTTTAGAACAACTTATAAAGCAGACAGAATGTGTAAAATTGTTCCAAATTCCCTTTAGGCTTCAGTTAAAGATTTGTTTTTAACCTTCTTCGAATTAGTGTTAATCGAACCTTGTCACTGAAAAACATGGAGGTCATTGAACTGAATCTTTCTGTCAATACTGGACAGTAATGGGCCTCTTAAACAATTTATAACGATCTTATCAGAGCGTCCAGTTTACTCCAGCTGTGATTTATGGACAGTTTATTGACACATCAGCAAATTAAATACTGCAACAGAGAAAGTGGCCCTCTGATGTGAGGAGATCTTGTTTTGTTTCTTGGTTGGAAAACAACAGATGATGCAGGAAAAATGGTTGATTCAGACACACCAAGCTAGATCATTTTGTGGAAAATGGCAGCATTTTAGCAGAATGCTGTGGTTCTGCAGGATTTAAAATAAAATTATATTGAAAATAAATATAATGTGAACTGGACGGTGGTGTGAGCTATAGTTCTCCAAATCCAAGATTAAGTCTTTATTACATTTACACAAAAACAACTTATTATAACACGATCATAATCCAAAAAACTCCTCAGAAATGGGATTACTGTCTTTTTAAGCATAAGTTATTGATTGTTGGATGTTAATAATTTTGCAATGAGGGTCTGTTACAATTACATCATAGAGCAGAATTAAACATTAATATAGATATTTTAATATTACTTTAGATTGTTTTTTGTAATAAAGCCTTCAAATAAAAGTCATGATCAAAAAGTTCACCTTTAATATTAGTTTCCAGAAGTCTTTAGTTTCTTGGTGTTTTATTAGCTGAGCTGCTGTGGGATGAAACGGAGAATTCTGGGTAATATCAGGACCGACTCGCTACAGTTTTTTCCGGGTGTTGCTGCTCTGCTTCCATCACTATCAGAGCAGCAATTAAGATGATCGAAGAGCTGTAGTTTGCAAACAAGAATGATCAATCAAACGCCGCCCCTCGGGCCCGCGCTGACAATTTACTGATCCTTTAATAATAGGTGAAACGTTTTATGATTCGGCACTGCAGTAAATTCTGCATCAGTCACCGAATCGATGGTTTCAGGGCAGCAGTAAACCTCCATATTTCCCTTCAGAGATAGTTGCGGGCTTACTGCTGCCTGGTGCGACAGATGAGTCAGCAGAGAAAGTCTGACACACAGATTCCACTTTCTTGTATCAACATGAGAAGAGCAAGTTCCAGCATCAAAATTAGTGCTGACAGAGAACAAGCAGACTGACAAGACTGTTCAGCGCTCATTACAGCCTCTGATAGACTTTCTTAATGAGTAATTCATCACCGCGCTTGGTAAGTGTAATCAGTTAGTGGAAGGATAAAGTGGAAGAAAAGAACGTTCAAACCAGGTGGTTCCAGTGACGCTGTGAGCAAAAGGCTCTCATCAGATGTGACATATTGGTGGTGACACTAAACACAGCTAATTACTGCTAATGAGAGGCTTGGACTGATGTTGTTGTCACCAGCTGGGAACACTGCCTCCACCTACGTACCACTCCGCTCTTCTCTGCCAAAAAAGCAACAACTAAATGAATCCTACTGGAAATCGGTCAAAGTGGGAAGCTTTGTGGAGATGCTCGGCTTCCAGCTGCACATCAGAAATTAAAAAGTGGGGAATTAAGTCACAGGTTAAAAAAAAAAAAAAAGCCCCTTGTCGTTCAGAGATAATGGAAATCACTTCGGAGAACATGAACGCCGAGCAGAGTCCCGCGACACGCTGACCTTTTGTGTTTGTTTTCCTGAAAACCTATTAAAAATGTAATTAAAAAGGCCGTCTAGTAAGGCTCCCCCTGTCGTGGATGAACAATTACCAGCTTCTGAACAAGTACGTACGACAGTAAGCGGCCATAAGCACATTCAGAATGAAAATGTGATGAGATATGGGCGTTGCAACATTTTAGAGGGGTGTTTTTGTATTCAGCATTATTATGCCTCACTGGAAAGAAGGAGGAAGCGAGCCAAGCAGGGAGGGATCGCATCCAAAAGCAGCCTGGTATAGTTTTCTCAGTGGGTGCCCTGGTTCTGTCTGATTCAGCAGCCAAAGATGGTTTATTTTCACTGTTGGTGTGCGACTATCCTGCATGAATTGCAGAGGACAGTGACATAAAGGGGGGGTAAACTTCATTATCATTCCTCCTATACAGCCTAATATTATGAATGTAACAAATGAAAAAGCTCAATTTCTGTTTTCTTTCATATTTTTCTACCCAAAAGTGATAAAAATTGCAAAACGCAGCAGAATATAGTCTAAATGTGCACAAATGAACTACTGAATGAAATAATTCATCTTTTTTTTTTTTGCAACATCTAATATTTCTGCACCACTTGCCTCGGTCCAGATGAAGGCGTGCATCTAAATCCAACGATTACACAGCAAAGATTACGATGTGACTTGTGCAGTTGCACACTGTAAGCCCCCGTGTGACCGCTGCAGAGGAGATGGTGATTGTGTTTTACACTGATCTGAGGATTTTCAGGGCAGCTGGAGTGTGATGAGGATAAATTGGAGCAGCACAAAGAGATGGACATCCTGTCAGGGTCGGGCGCAGCTACAGGGAGTCTGTATGAGCTGAGTGTCAGGCTGAGAAAGGGTGAAAAGGAGAGCAAGCGGCTGAGGTACAGGAGTGTTGAAAATGCCTCTGACGCTCCTCAAAGTGACAGGAAAATTGTCTGAGCTTCAGTGGAGCTGAAGTCGCCCTCAGACATCCATCACAGCCACTTTCTTTGTCTTTGTTATTGAAATTGATGATATTATTGAGCAGAATGGAGCAAAACAGTCCTTTGTGACTGGAGCATCTTAACAGATTAGGAAGGTTGTGACTGAAGGTCCTCCTTCCAACTGATGAGATAAATCTGGAAAAGTGTATCAAAAAGTCTTTAAAAATAGGAAAAACTAAACTGGTTTGCTTATCCGTCATGGTAAAGGATCAAACTGGTTCACGTTGACATTTCACAATAAAAACCAAACCAGCAGACTTAAAGGGAACAGAAAGTGATGATTCAGATGTGTGACAGAGTCATCAGGCTGTGTCCAACACCAATTTGTCACAGAGAAACAGAAAAATAAGAGTCAGAAACAACAATATTCTGCTTGAGGTGCTCTACCTTCATTTGTTAGAGAATCAAAGTAGGTTTCTCTTGGAGGGTTTGACTCTGATTAAATTTCAGATTAGAATTAGAGTTAAATTTATGTCCTAAGATCCAAAATAACCTCTCTGAACCTGTTAGGAGTCTCAGTCTTGGTAAATGTCACATTTGTTCCTACTTTAGAATAATTTCCCCCTCATGAGCTCCTTTAATTCATTCTAATGATGTGTTTGCATATTGTATTAATAAATATCCAGCCTTTTTTCACCCATATATGAACACTGAGCTTTCATTTATTGTCTCATTTTGCTATAAAACCATGCAAAACTAACTTACAGTGACACCAGCCCAAGTGGCAGCACCAGTGCAGCTTGAAGCACTTCCCGTGGCTGTGCGTCGCGCAGATGGAGAGTCCATCACAAGGCAGGAAGTCTGGTCTCCCCGCACAGCTCTTAGCCAGAGCCTGCGCCTCGTCCAACTTCTCACTCTTCGGACACTTATGTGCTTCCGAGGCGGCCATGCCAACATTTCCTGGAGTGGAAAAAATAACGCGCGCACGATCGTCTCCGAGGAAACTAAGACATAAAACCGTGCCGAGCGTTGACGGTCCGCGCAGCAGCCCAGGAGGAATTAAAAAGGCGCAAACCGGCGGCGATCCAGGGCAGCTCTGTTAGCGCTCAGAGAAACGGTGGGAACGCATCGTGTAGAAGTAGAAGGGCGTCTTTAACGGTGAGGAATGCCATATTTAAAGCCGTCCGTCATCCAACGCAGCTCTCCATCCTCCTGCTTTCGCGTCGGGGAGCTCCTCAGCTGTGCGCTGCTCGGTGACGCGCATCTGAACTTCATCACACGACGGGAGGAGCCCAAACACAAAGCCAGCTGCTGCGCGCACTTCAAACAAGGCTTTCATCAGCCCCTCCAACAACTTCAAACATCAGTTTCATATTCAGGAGCTCCGATCGACGCTAAGTGTTGGTTTTAAAAGTCAAAAAACGCACGGGACGTCTTCCATCTCAAACCTTAAACTCAAGATTCCTAAATGACATCTCCTGTAGAATCCTGGAATTCAAAGTGTTCAGGAAAATAGTAAAACCTGGGAAAAAGAACCATCCAGTTGGGTCTCCAGCCGCTAGGTGGCAATCCTAACATCTGCTGGGCGTGAGAGAGAGATTTACTCCAGAATAAACCACTGATTTAGCTCCGTTTAAATCTGAGTCTCCCCTCTGTCACAGCTACAGCTGAGCCAGCTGAAAACCTGACAGCACACAGGAAAAACACTGCTCCCAGGTCAGGTGTCCCTGATTAAATACATAAAACAACACCACCATATAAACTGCACACAATGTGATCAATTCACATAAAGAATTCATCAATTACAAAAAGCAGAACCCACCACACTGAGGATAATTGTTTTATTTAGGTATCAGATCACTATGCATGCAGCAAAAATAGTGTAGATATAAGTAAAAAAAGTTATTTATACAAAATTATTTAAAATGTCATAATTTCAAGAGTTTACTTTGGAGCCAGACCTGATAGGGAACATTCCTGTCTTTTCACCAAATACATTTTTTTCAAGACACAAAGCAAATTTAGGTTTGAGCTAAAGGTAACAACACACTGTTATATATTTATATTAAACATATTTCAATTACATTATGAAATTAAGAAATTATTATACATGTTCTATAGCCTCTTTGGTCAAATGTAAACACTCAGATATGCAAAACAAGTTTCTATATTTGTGGAAAATTCATAATAATCCCACTTTGAAATAAAAAAGCAAATTTTTGCATTCTGATAAATGATCAGAGTGAAGATAAAAACTAAACAATTGTGTTAGATATCTATTTATGATTCACTACATTCTTTAAAAATGTATTTAATTCAACTTTTATCATGTTTTATCAAAGAAAAGCATTTAATTATATTCATCCGTCATCAGAATAGACCTATTTTTGAGGAAATGTTGTTTTTCTCATATTAATCTGTCATGTGCAAAACAGACTAAAGAACTGTTAGCAAACTCCTCTGTCACATATTTGCATTAAAAGACAGAAAAACAGACAAAATAGTCTTTATTGTCGTGAAAAAAGAAAAACACGTTCCATATATTTTTTGGTCTTGGCCACGTGGAACCCAGAACCACAGATTGCAGACCCCCGTGAATGATGAGTTAATACAGTACATTTAGTGTTTTAGTTTCTTTTTTTTTATGAAGCTAATCACCCAACAGTGATTAATAATTAAATTGTTCTTTTCCTTTTATATTTCAAGGTAATTTTGTTGGATTTAATCCAGCTGTTTCACAAATTTATTAGAAAAATACAATTACAGCCCTAATATAAAAGTAACAATCACCTTATATATTTGGATGTATTTATGTATTAAACATTTGTATAAAATTCTTTTGCAAATTATTTTATATTCAACAGTTTTTTGTTACAGAGGCGTTTCCTGCAGCTGTTAATCTTTACAGTAATCTGAGGCCATTTCTAGTTTCTAGCCTCATATAAAGTAGTGGAAACATTTGTAGAAACTTGTAGCTTGTTGAAAGACTTTTTGTTAAAACTTATTTCCTGAGAGAAACATTCTTCTAAACAGATTTAGAGACTCCTGCTGTTCAAAAGTTCCACTGAACATCACAGGAAGTCCTTTCTTCCCGCGGCCGCTCAGTCAAACGGTTTTCCCTCTTTCTGCTGAGGCTGCAGCTCTAATTCTTACAACCTCAACGATTTGCTCCCATTACTGTCAAATTACATTCAAATTACTGGCTCTGCATATCTAAATACTCTGTGGTAAAACCACTGACTCAATTACATTTTTACTCAATTTGCGTTATTGTTCTCACATCATTATTGCAATGATGCAACTCTTCACCAAATTGTGCTTTAAGCATCTGCAGTACATTTACAGCTTTTTAAATTCTGACATCAACAACATGTTTTTCATTTTGTTGAACTTATCAAAATAAGCTTTATGTGAAAACAATGATAATTACAATTGGATGATGAAATATAAAGCATGATGTGATTTGGTTAACTTGTTTAAAGCTGGCTGTGGGGGTTCCTGATGACCTCCTTCCACCTGTGGATCGGTGGGCTGCCGTTGGCCACCAGCCTCCTGAGCAGGCTGCACGGCTGCAGGCTGGGAACATCAGGGTGCGCCTGGTGGTAGTGCTCCAGCCTCTCCAGGATCTGGTTCAGACCCACCATGGCAGCGTAGAACATGGGCCCTCCGCGGTGCCGGGGCCAGCTGTAGCCAAGCACATAGATGATGTCGATGTCTTCTGGTCCTGAAGCTATTCCCTCCTCAAGAATGCGGAAGGCCTCGTTTATCATGGAGTAGAGGCAGCGCTCCAGAACCTCTTGGTGATCTACGCGGCGTGCCGCCAAGCCGTGTTTGGCTCGGTACTCCTCCAGAAAGCCGTGCAGCCACGGATCTGGTTTAGCCACTCGACCCCCAGGCTTGCCGTACTGATACCACCCTCTGCCTGTTTTCTGACCGAACCTTCCCAGTTCACAGAGCAGGTCTCCCAGTGGGCTGTACCTGTTGCCTTGGTGGATTCTAGCTGCCGGTCCAGACAAACTTTTCGCCATCCCGCTTGATTTCCTGAATTTCCAGCCAATGTCAAGCCCAGAGAGGTCAGACATTCTGAACACGCCCATGGCAAACCCAAACTCCTCCAGCGCTTGGTCCACCAGCTCAGGTGTAGCTCCCTCCTCCAACAAGAAGAGGGCTTGTTCCAAATAGAGCTTCAGCATGCGGTTCCCCACAAAGCCTCTGCAGTTCCCAACTGCCACGCTGACTTTGTCCATTTTCTTTCCGAGCTGCATGGCAGTGGCCACAGCTTGAGGAGAGGACCTTCGTCCATACACCACCTCCAGCAGCTTCATCACATGAGCTGGAGCAAAAAAGTGCATCCCAACCACCAGCTCTGGGTTCTGGGTTTGGGAGGCCAGCTCGTCGATGTCTAATCCAGAGGTGTTTGTGAAGAGGAACGTGTCCGGTTTGCATATGGTTGACAGCTGCTGGAAGACCGTCTTCTTCACAGCCATGTCCTCAAACACAGCTTCAATGACGAGGTCAACATCTGCCGCAGCCTGGATTTTACAGCTGAAATTGATTTTGTGATGAGGTGGGGGGACCCCGCGTCTCTTGGCTCCTCGCTCTAACATACCCGACACCGCCTGCTTTGCCTCCACCAGCTGCTTCTCATGGGTCTCCACGGCAACCACAGACAACCCTGCTTGTGCAAGGGCCACAGTTATGCCACGTCCCATGGTGCCAAGTCCTGAGAAACAAAAACCAAACATTCAGCATCACTGAAATCAGATAGTATCTATTCACATGTAGCTTTTTCTCCTGTTTCAGTCAGGCTGCATCCTGGTTTTTCAGAGCTTGCATCTTTAATACACAATCTGCTGAGCTTCACATATCCAAATTGTCATAAATCCAATCCTCCCTGCAGGGAAGAGAGAGTTCATCCATTAAACTCTGATGAACTGTAAATGAGGGCTTAGTTTCCATAGGCAACCTGAATTTGGAGATGCCAGCCAGATAGCCTGATGAGTCAGTGTGCTGGTGTTAATTGAAAGCTGAGCGCAAATTAAAAGCCTAAAGCTCTTACCAATGACAGCCGCTTTTTGCACAAGCCTGGGCTTGCTCGTGTCCCAGCGGGCTCCACTGGGCGTGCTCCACCTGCTGACGGCTCTCTGAGCAAAGAAAAGGTACTGCAGAGCGCGTGCCTGGCCTGAGGTGAAGAGCGTGGCCATCAGCTCTGATTCTCGCACTATACCACGAGTGTAGGGCAGCGTGGCAGCAGCGTGGATCGCCTGGACACATGCAACAGGTGCGATGGCTCCACGGGCGCTCTGGCGCACCCGCTGCATCGCCCTCTCAAACAGAGCGTCCACATCAGAAGGGCGTGGGCATGGATAGGTGCTGATACGACGTGAATCCATTGATTTACCTGAAAAAAACAACATTAAAGAAAGTGTCTCCAAAGGAATGACTGGCAGTGGGAATTTAAAAGTAATAGAAAATGCACTCCTGAATGTTATTTTTTTCACACGCATCTGCATAATTCAAATTTCAAACTAAAAAAGGGGCCTCCACTTTTCGATCGGCACGGCGCTCTCTTGAATATTTCCAACCAGCACTCAGCGAGTCTTGGTGTAATTCATTTTTCAGGCACACTCATCCACTCAATCTCCACACAGCCCAGTAGCTTCTAAGAGCAGAGTGATCTGACAGACCATTTCCAGATAATCGCAGCAAAACCGGCCTCTGAGCCGACACAGTTCACCTTGAATATTGCTGCTCTGAGCAGAAAGAAAAAGCAAAGATTTGGTTCAGAGCAAAATAGCCGGTACATACATTTCCCAACTCAAAGAGCAACGCAATGATAAGAAATTATGGTGATTCCAGTGCTTTTGAGCAAAAAGTACACATGGCTGTGGGAAATATTTCACATGAAGATTTTAAAACTTCCAGATTCTCCTCCTGGCTGTGATCTGGAACAACGAGAGGGAAGGAGAAGGCCACTCTGCTTCGGCCTTGTTAAAAGCATTTTAATTCCCAACCCTGCCTCCTCTGACGTGATTACACGAGACAGTCGTCAGAAACCTTCACAGCTCCACTGATTTACACTCAGCTGTGGGTCTGACTTGGAAACTGGGTCACCATGGTGAAGCTTAAAGCGCCAGCAGCCATATCTGATTAATAACATCAACTTTATTTTTATTTTTTTTTACAAATAAAAAAAACCTATTTCCTCTAATATGATCAGTGAGGAATAAATGTCAAAGACTGACTCCAGCAGCTGAATGGCGGTGAGGTGTAATGTGGCAGTGAGATGTGATTCCAGTGTGGTTTAGGAGGCATTATTGCAGCAGTTAATCTGTAAATGGTTGAGCTGTGGATTTGCAGCGAACAGAGAATCCTGGCTGCTCCGACAGATGTAGTGGGCAGATGTTGCAACCACTGGGGTAAAAAAAAAAAGTTAATCTCGTCACTGGTGAGAGATTTGAATCTGCTCGCCTGCAGGGGTCTCTGCCCACACGGTAACACGAGCGGCAAATCAAATGCACAAACTGCTTTTTGCATAAATGTGTACCCGTTTGGCAAGGACGCAAAACACTCTAGCTTTTTTTTGTTTTTCGTGTATTCAAACACAAATTTTCAGTTTTTGTTCCAACACTCCATGCTTGCATGTAGTATCCGTCAAATTTCACACTTATTCATTCTCATTTTCTCATATAAAGTCTCAGTTTTATTAACACTCACTTCCTCACTTGCTAAATCTTCTCGGAACCAGTGTAAAGGGGAAAAAAACATGATCTATTATTCTTTTATTTTAAAATGCTGCATTATATGTGATTCTTCAGATCTAAATTTTTAGAGGTATAAGAAGTTTTCTGGGGGCTAAAAGGTATAAAATTAAGCGCAAACATCAGCCCCCCGCTAATTTAGACGCCACAGAAATAAGACGTCAGCGCTCAAGAATCCATCAACAGCCAGCTGGAGATGACATATCTGAAACGTGAAGTCTTAAAAACTCATGTTTGTTTCATGCAGAAGAATCAAAAGCTTTTCTACCACCAGGACTCCACTGAAGGAAAATGCACCTTTCCCTTGTGGATGCCAACACACAAAACCAAACGCCAGAGTGGGCGGTGTGTGTTTAGTTCAGTGTAAAAGAAAGACAACAAGCTCGAATAAAAGGAATAACAGATTCTACAAAGTGTACTTTTTTTTTGCTTTCTTGATAAATGTTTGATAACTGCTCTCATTTCTGTTTGCTAAATATAAAATTAGGCACAAAACTGGAGGGAAGTGTTAGCCTAGCACCCGGAACTCTTAAAATTTAGTTTTCTTTCGTCAAAACATGAAGATTTTATTTTTCATCTTGTGTTCATATATCGGTTTTATCCCCTATGAAGTAAATCTTCACGCAGACAGAGAAACCCTTCCTCTAAAGCTGCAGGGACGTGGCACACTTCAGGAATCCACCCAGAGCCTAAATGAGTCGGATTCACGTGCAGACGGCAATCCTCGTCCTCCTAAATGACTGCTGAGGGCCCGTTATTAATATTCTAGGAAAGTTTGTCCCTTTTCGCCCTTTTGAATAATACAGCAAAAAGCGGTGAAGACATCAGAGCACTTCTGACAGAGCCATGAAACATTTATGGGTTCTGTAGTGGAGGATCTGTCTGCCGTGTCTTCTGCTTCCTTTGACTTCCAAAGCATACATGTCGACACTTCTTGATGTCAGACTAGCCTAAAATAGCAGCTCTGAGAGGAGTTTCACCTCCTTGCACGGAGTTAAATTTTAACTTTGAATTCCATCACTCCATTAAGAACTCTGGTCTCAGTTTTTTATTTATTTTTTTATTCTTACCTGCAACACTCAAGGCGAACTTCACAGCTTCATCAACAGTGTTGTGATCGGTCACCGAGTCGACTATACCAAGCTGCAGAGCCTCAGCAGCATTCACATGGCGACCTGCCAGACAGAAACAAGCCAGAGTGAAGAATCAGAATAAAAATCATTGAGCTGTTATGATGTAATAAAAACTTACAACTAATTAATGGAATTTAAAGACAAAATTCAAGAAAATCCTAAAGAACAAAATATATATCTATATAGCTATAAAGGCTAGGAATGATAGTTCTTCTCAATAGATGTATTGAGATTATTTTTTAATAATTAATAATCAGAATTGAGCAGTGACTCTTAAATAAAAGACCAAAAAACAGACAAATACTGACACCTGCTGGTTGTCTTCTGCATTTCTACACTGGTTCCTAATCATCTAACACAGTCACATATTATATCTATTAATAACAGAAAATCACTAAACACTTCATACCTTTAATGAACATAATAACTCACAGCTGGGAAAAGGATGTTTAGTTTAATGACCCATGCAGAAGCTACTTTTACAGCAGAAACAGCCTCCAGATCTTTACTGTGGCTGCTTAGGGAAAACTTTGTAAACAAGAAAACTAAGCTTTGGCTTAAAAAAGGCTTGAATAATTTCTATAAGGTCTTTAATTGTCACTGACATAAAGATCTGACCAACATTTGTGACTAATCACTACTGAATCCCCTTCCCTAGAACATACAGAGATGTTTTCATCATTTCAAGTTGGATATTGATGCAAAAAATCTGAAGAAAAAAAAAATCAATGTATAAAGAAATTATCTTTTTTTTTTTTTATTCCTGAGGCAGAGCTAACCGTGAAACATTAAAAATTCCACACAAGGTTCCTCTCGTTTTCTACCTGTGGTGATGAGCTCTAAGGCTGCTGGGACACCGATGAGCCTCGGCAGACGCTGGGTTCCCCCCGCAGCGGGCAGCAGACCCAGGGTCACCTCAGGGAGTCCAAGTCGGGTCTGACAAAACAAAACAAACCCAATTTAACTGGTTACATACAGAGCAACACAATAATCTGATTAAAATAAGAAAAAAATTTAAACAATCCTAATTAACCAAAATATGTTACATGATAAAAACACGCTGACTGACAGAATCTGAAATATGAAGCAACCTTGGAGTGTGCGATACGATAGTGACAACCAAGCGCCAACTCAAGACCTCCACCTAAAGCGACCCCCTCGATGGCTGCAACCACCGGTTTGGCTGCCGACTCTAATCGATCAATCAGAGGTACCAGAGGAGGTCCACGCATGTTTGATCCAAACTCCCTGATGTCTGCTCCTATAGAACAAAAACACAGTGATAACACCATGATTAGGTTACAACAGGCTGAGTAAACATTTTAATGTTCGTACCTCCACAGAATCTTCCATTCTGGCCACAGATGACCACAGACTTCACCTCCGGTTCACTGAGGGCTCTGTCCATCAAGTCAACAATACTCTGCCTCACCGCCGCACTGACATAGGAATAATAAGACAAGTGTCTGTTACATCACTGGGAATCGTTCTACTGCAGACCCTTTTCCCAACTTTAAAAAAATGTATTTATTTCATTCAATAGAAAAAGTAAAAAACAAAATATACACCAGTATTTAGAATACACAGTTAAATGAGAAAGAGCAAAAGGAAGAAAATATCTTATATAATCTGCCTCCATTTACAAATAAAATTCATCTCCTAACTTTTATACAAATATTTTAATTACCTAATTTTTTCCAAAAATCATCACAGACACTGACTTAATTTACATTTTCATAATTTCTCAATAGATTTGATTTAAAGCATCTTTTAAATAAATGACGTAACTTTGATTCTTTCATTTCCATATTAAGGTCGTTCCATAATTTCACACCGTTTACTGAAATACTCAATTCCTTTGTCTTGGTTCTAAATTTAGGTTTATTAACGACTTTATTTCCTTTCAACAAATAACTACTTACTCTTTTTTCAAACATCTTCTGAATATTTGTTGGCAGAGTATCTGCACTAGCTTTGTACATTGTTTGTGATATTTTCCACTTTACCAAATCATGACATTTCATTATTTTATATTTAATAAATAATGGTTAGATGGATCTCTATAGTAACTATTATTAATAATTCTCAAAGCTCTTTTCTGTAAAATAACCACTGGTTGTGTTTTACTCTTATATGTGGATCCCCAGAGTTCTGCAGTAAGTTAAGTAAAGAACAATCAGTGAGTTATATAATGTTAACAAACCAGAACTATTCTGTAGAATCTTGACGCCATGTAATACTGCCATGGCTTTATGGCAATTTGACCTTTTATATAACCAATGTGTTAATCTGTTTATATCAAACCAGTTTTTAACTTTAATCAGTTCATTATTTATCACTTTAGTTACTTCATTTATTTCTGATCCTGAATAAAACAATAAGGTATCATCAGCAAATAGAACTGTATAAGTAGCTCTGATACATTTACAAAATCATTAATTAACAATATGAACAGTTTAGGTCCAAGGACTGACCCCTGTGGCACTCCACGATTAATGTTAAACAGTTCTGATCTAGTTTCATTTATCTGTACAAATTGTTTCCTATTATCTAAATAAGTTTTAACCCATTGATGAGCCACACCTCTTATTCCATACTGATGTAATTTTGAATGTAACTTTGAATAATTGATATGCTTTTTTAAAATCAATAAAAATACTAATGAAGTCATTTCTATTGTCTATTGCTGTTGATATTTTGTCTGTTAAATCCATTATTGCCATTGCTGTTGAATGTTTGGTCCTAATCCAACTTCATAATAATAGATATAAATTACGGATAAAGAGTCTGAAAAGCTCAACTGTTGCTGCATTAGTTTATTCATCAAAATAAACTATTCCAATGTTGACTTTTACTACATATTTAACTCAACAAATCATAGACTTAAATATACAATGTTAAAGTAGCTCATTTAAAAATGTATGAATTTAAATCAATAAAACAGTTAGCTGTGAGTTTTTAGATGTGAATTTAAAAGTCTGACTGGCCACAAGGTGCTTCTGAAATATATCACTTCTAGCAGGCAAGCTGCAATCTGTCAATGATTAATTAGGCTTGCTGTCTATCTGTTGGTTTACAGATTAACAGGATTATACTAAATCAATGATGCATCGTTTACGACTTAACTTAAGAAAGGACAAAGTTCAATTGAGCCTCCTTATGACAGAAAGTGTAGCAATACCAAAGTACCTCAGGTAAAACAATGACTTTACCTGTAAACTGGATATAAAAGAATCAGAGGACCTATTTTTCTCCCACTTAGTTTTGCACAGTAAAATGTTTAAATTACAAACTACTTTATTATTTACTTTATTCTAGCCCACCGGCACTTATATCACAGGAATTCGTTGCTTTGTTTCTTAGTTAAACAAAAAAAGTCTGTTTTGATTTAATCTGTCAACAGAACACTCATTGTGAAATCCTTCTGGGTTGTTTTGTAACCTGAAAGCAGGAAAGTTGTTATAAAGCATCAGTTTTCAACCCTCTTCTGAGATGACAAAAATCTGTGTTTTTAATGCAAACTTACAATAGTTTTTACTTTGAGGAACAAACATTGATATATATTCCTTAAATAATACAGGGTGCTCTTTCACATGACAATCCCTTTGATTGAAAACATCTGAGTGAATGTTATATAGTTTGCGGACTTTGGCCAAACACTGGATCAATTCCCTCAATAAACAAATGAAAAATGTCTCCCTTTATAAATCAGTGGTTTTGATCAGATTTGCAGTTATTTGGGAAGACGTAAATGGGTTATACGTAAACTTCTCAACAGCATTAAAAAAACAAGTTGAGTTTGCATAATTTACAGCCTACATATTTATTTAGACAAACCTAAAATTCTTGTTTACGCTTGGATATAACACAATATCTGCCATATATTCCTATAATTAAGTAAAGTACTATAAAAATAAACATAAGAAGATTATTTGAAAATTATTACATGTATGGTCAAAAAAGTGCATGAAGTTAAACAACAAACTGCGCAGCTTCCACTCACCTCAGTGCATTAACAGGCGGATTTTGGAGAGTAATCACCCCAACAGACCCAGAAACTCGGCTGTACAGAGCCATGGTGTCGAACAGCTTTCAGTTCTCGTTGCACCTTTTTGTGACAACTGTACTTTGAAACCTTTTTAGCAGGACTACATTCAGCGCGACAGCGTTGTCATTATTTTTGTCCCTCCGTGGATACAGTCCAAAAGGGTCTTGCTTCCTTAACAGTAACAAAATACTTTAGCGCACTACTGCCCCCTGTCGGAGTGGAGAAACATTGCATCCTCGGTTAATTTTCATTCTATAATTTAGTAACTATAGATTTTGGGGGTACCATAAGGTCAAAATTAATTATGAATACATAAAGTCTAAACTTTGATGTTAATTTGAGCTTAAATAAACAAAAACTGTAAATAAACTATGATTTTTTTTTTCCCCACGCTGGGATGTGACGTCAATGCGGCGGTGGGCCGTTGTTCTCGCAACAATCAGGAGGTTGAGTCCTGTTTTGACACCGGGGGAATATGCGCTCACTTGTCGGACTGGTCATTGTTGTGACCGCAGCCAGCTTGTATTTGTATTACTTGTCGTTGTACCTCCCTGCCCCGCCACGGAAGCGTCCTCCACCTGGGGCCACGAGTGAACATGTGGAAACTAAAGAGTCCGAGCAGCTCAGTGAGTCTCCTGAGGAACCCAGCAGGTAGCCCGCGACCACACCGGTGTTCTGCCAAAAAACGTACCCCTTTAGCTGCTAGCTTGTAGCCAGAGAAGATAAAACATGAATGCGTAATGGAAATCTACCTCTACTTTATTTTAATTAAACTTAGCGTTTTAATCGTAGGCGGTTCCACCACTAGTTAGCTCATATTTGTATTTTGAACATACACAGTGTACAAGACATTGTGTCTGACTTGAGTGTGAATGTTCTTCCAGGTTGAAGTTCCCATCAGACTTGGAAGAGCTGAGGGAACTGGCTGAGCTTCTGCAGTTTTATAAGAGGGAGCACACTGGATATGTCCTGCTGCTGTTCTGTAGTGCCTATCTCTACAAGCAGTCCTTCGCCATCCCTGGATCATCACTCCTGGTGAGGTGCAAATATGGACTCATGATGAGTATTCATAAAATGGTTATCTATTGTTATTTGTGTCTTCAAAAATAACTTAAAAAAGGCATTTAATTATTAGGAAAGCATGAGTCATTGATTCAAATCTGCATAGAAATTATAACATAAAAGAAACCAGAGTAAAAAGCACCTGACAAGTATTGCAGAACAGTTGTTTCCTGACAGTTTCTCAGTTTCATTTGTAATACTTTAATGATTTCTTCACAGCTGAGTGTGGACGCACAAAATGTCATCAACACATCTTGTTCCTTACACTTCAAACTAACGTTAGATCTCACAGCACGATCTCACGTCACACATAGTAACAGCAGGTCTTCTGTCTCTGCTTGTCTTTGTCAGAATATCCTTGCCGGAGCTATATTTGGACCGTATGAAGGACTACTGCTAGCCTGCGTGCTTACGACAGTGGGCTCCACCATGTGTTACCTCCTGTCCCAAGCATTTGGAAAGCGTTACATTGTCAATCTCTTCCCCGAGAAAGTGTCCATGCTGCAGAAAAAGGTACAGCTGTGCAACTAAGTAAACAAAATCCATGCAATAATAAAACAAACAACATTTAAACTACTAAAATGGGCTTACATAGCTGTTCTAATGCTAGATGATTTAACTAGTTACTAAATAATAGATAAGCAAATGTGAATTTCAGTGTCACATGTGTAATATTCAGTGTAAACTCTTGACAGGTTCATCAAGCTCACACTAAAAAGCATGACATTTTTTAAAAAGTTCATAATCTGTAAATTGCATGAAGTTATGAAGTCAATTTGCCACAAATAATGAATTTAGTGGTGCATGGCACTGAGACCAGTTTGACCTCTGACCCTGACTTTACTGTCATCTTGCAGGTTGTTTGCAAATCAGTCAGAACATAAACAGTGTCACATGCCAAGTGTGATTTAAAACATCTGCTTGCTTTATCAGAAGGGAATACTTTTACCTCAAATATTGTAACAGATAAAACATAAAAAGTTGAAATCTTCTAAATAAATAATTTGTTTGGCATTTGTAGCTCGATTATATAGACAAATCAGATCTTAGTTTTTGCAATGTGACACACTAACTAGAACATGACTCTACTGTTCTCAGTCCTATTTTCTCTGTTGACTTTTTATCTGTGTCTGATTCAGGTGGAGGACAACCGGGACTGTTTGTTCTTCTTCCTGCTCTTCCTGAGATTCTTTCCCATGACTCCCAACTGGTTTCTGAACATGTCTGCTCCGATCGTCAACATCCCCATCACGTTCTTCTTCTGCTCAGTCTTTATCGGTGAGTGCTCACAGATCACGCGGTTGTTCAGCCATGTGTTAAAGATCTCATTGTAGTAAGGCCACACTGTAATTTAAACAGCTCTGGATTTGGTTTGTTTGGCTAAAAATAGACTTCACCTTTAGAGTAATCAAATCACAGCTGAAAAGGTCACTTCAGTGATGGATGTTATTAACTTCAAAGCAATCAGCACTGCGAAAGTCTTCCAGATCTTTGAAAGTAAACTTAACTGCATCAAAACTGACAAGACAAATGCTTTTAGCTACTTTACACTAAAGGTATAATGCTGCTTTTAACCTCTTGTACTGTAGCATTTAATAGTTTGTCTATAACATTTCATGCCTTCCTTCTTAGGCCTCCTGCCCTACAACATCATCTGTGTGCAGACAGGCGTCATGCTGTCTGAAGTGTCGTCTCTGGACGACCTGTTTTCCTGGGAGCGGCTCCTGCAGCTGCTGGCCATCGCCTGCGTGGCTCTGCTGCCCAGCGCCCTCATCCGCCGCCTCAGCCAGAGGCACCTCAAACTGGACGTCCGGTCTCAGAACGGACTGGTCACAAATAAGAAAGTCCAGTGACTTTGTTGCAGTGCAATTTGTTCACTTGGTGTTCTGATGCCTTCTGCTCAGAAGAGCAAATGTATTTTAAAGTGGCGACTTTTCTTGGAAAACCTTTGACACATTAGTGTGTAAATGTTTCCAATTCTGGAGTGTTTTTGTGGAGATGAAGAGGAATGACTGCTTTTAGGAAATCTATGACTGTGACAGGTGGATTGGAGGTTTTTGTGACCGTGTTTTGGTGTTTATATACATATTCTGTATGTATATAAGTGTATGAATGTACAGCGAGCAGGAGGATGGATTTTAAGGAAAATGTTGCTCTTGTACTTCGGACACACGTTATGAGTCGTGTTTCAGTTGAAAGCTGGTGTTCAAAGTGCCTGCTGTGAAGTTTGGCCTTTAAATTCTACCTCTATGGACACGCTGAAACATTAACGTCAAGGCTGAACGCCTCGCCGTGTTTGTCGAGACTGGATGGTAAAGATGATTGTAACGTTCATTTGTCCGTCAGAACATAAAAACATTACATCCAGCAGCCGTCTGACTCTTTAGAACATCGCCCAGTTTCTGTGCTGAGTTGATTTTGTTTAAAAAGTTTTATTTTCTGTTTTAATCACATTTAGCTAATTTTGCATACATCTCCTTTAAAACTGTACATAGGACACTTTTATTTTTTTTATTCAGAACTTAATTTTTTCAAATTATCATTTTTTGGAGCAAACTTGGCATCAGAAAAATGCTACGGTCTGAGATTTAAGATTATTTTTGGATATTCTGAATATTTTGTTGTGTGCTTTAAATTATTTTAGAAATGTGCAGAATGTCTGAAGCTTTAATATGTTGTGGAATCCCCCCTTTTCTGTCCATTTTTATGATTATTTTAAAACTTTTTCTTTAATGGGTTGGGAAGTACAATTTTTACATGCATATTTTTGGAATTATTTAAAATGTTTTGTAAAATAATTCACATCTGTCTGCACATATTTGTGCAGTCATGCACCTTTATTATAAGTTTTTGATTATATGAACAAACTGTACATTTGCTGTGTGATTTTCCTGTAGTTTGTGCTCGGCTCCCACAGTACGACTGGGATGGCTCTGAGAGGATGTTTGTGGTACTTGAGGTTGTTGAGAATCCCAAAAATATTGAAATAATAAAATGTGGGGAAAAAAGGTTTTTCTTTCAAATAATCTTTATTGCTCAGATCCAGGTTGCTCAGCAATACAGTTCACTCACAACTCAAAACAACAGTTTGACTGTTACCAGAGAGGCACGGATCCACGTGTGTTCTAGTAAAAACGGATCGTTTGTCCGTCCAGCTCACAGTCACTGATTACCTTGAGGTGTTTGGAGCCTTTTGGCCCGTGGGTCATGTAGGACTCGAGGGTTTTTACTGAGGAAACAAAAGGAATCTCCCAAATGGTGAAATGCAGTTAAGAGTCGGATCCACGTAAAACCACAAATCAAAGATTAGTGCTGTTTGAAGAGTAGTACATACTGGATCCTGCTGCATCAATCTCATGCAATGCTTTGCATTTAACAAGATAGGACATAAAAACACTGCAGTGGTTCTGCATATATATGTGACCAGATTAAATCCTTCATCACCTGATCCGTAATGTTTAATTCACCTGTTCTTTTTTTTTTTTTTATCTTCCCACAAACAGAACAAGTTTTAAATCAGCAATTAATTTTCAGACCTGGTAACCTTTTAACCCTTCAACTCGTTTTATTTTGCTTTTCTCTCCGATTTTAATTCCAAGATCAGTTCAAAGTCCTAGCTAGGATATTTTTCCACCACAATTTAATAACTAGTGATATTGGTAGTGATCTAACAGGATTGAATATTACAAAATCCCAGCTACTGCTCCAGACTACATCATTTAATTAGCATAAATGACGAGAAAACCAGATCAACAGAAAACAAGAGGAAGCCTTAGCTATTCAAACACTGTGTGATACGACTAACTGTACACTCTCAGTGATGTGTGTAGTTTGTGGTTGTCTGGTACTGAAAATTAATGCCTAACAACACCCCACGAAACCTAGAAATACCAGTCCTTAGAAATAATAATAAAAATAAAAGGTTACTAACCAACCTCACAGATTTCCCCTCATAACAACCAGGCAAAACTGGACCAGCTTAGAGGGAAACCTGCGCCTAAAAAGAGCCAAAAACAAGAGAGACAGAGGTCTGAGGAGTCCTCTGCAGCGCCGGAGAATCTTATCCAGAACAAACTTTCAGTGCTACAACGAGAAGCTGTTTTCTTCAACACACGTTCTACTAAAGTGATGCAGACCACTGCAGGAGTCACACGACCGGATTGGAGCACGGTACTGCGTTCAGGTAAAGTCCTCCAATCAGGTGTGCAGAGCTATTATCATCAGTATATGAGGTACTGTACCGGCTGTGGGGGAGGCTGGTAACAACAGCCTCAGGCAATGTGTGAGTTTGATAGACCTTTCTAAGATTTTTTTTTTTTGTATTTACTGCAAGTTTGTGTTCACTGGGACAAAAAAAAAAAAAAAAGAAAGATCCACCTCATCTGATGACAAGTCTCCAAAAGTTCAAAACAAACTTCCTTTGCCCTACGTCTTATTTTAGTAACTAGAGTGGATTCAGAGAGGTGATTCTGAAATGTACAGCACGTCGAGAAATCCAAACAGCAGACTGATGGGAAATCTGTTCAGAGGTCAGTTTGAGGAAAAAGCTGCGACGCTCTGAACGCTCCCACCCTCTCTGCAGGGGGCAGACTGGTGTTAGAGGGACAGAAAACAATGCAGTTACGTGAGACTATTGTACATGTTTACAGATATACAGTTTTCTTGTTGCACACAGTGACATTTCAACGACTAGTTGTTTTACATTCTACACAGAGAAACGAGGGTTTTACATCAGTGTAGTTTTGCAGCTTTGTGGAGTTTTTTGTTCTTCAAATGAACCCCAGATGATGCTGGTAAAGATTAAGTCGGGTTAAAAAAATTCGGTCTCAGAAACTTCATAGTTTTTCACATCGTTTTAAAAATAACCTGAAGGTAAAGTTGGGGGGGGGGGAACAGGAGGTATAGTTCTGTATCTTTTGTCTTTCTCTGATGGTGAAATCAGTACACAACATCCACATTCAGACCCACATCGGGCGGGTATGTACCCCTAACATCCGGCTCTTCATTCCTTTTTTTTTTGATCATGTTATCATTTAGAGGTCCAACAGATGTAGTTTATACAAAGTTTCACTAGTTGGCTGGACCTGAAGAGTGTAGAGATTACTGCAGATCTTCTCTTCTCATTAAAAAAGGAAATTAAAAACGCTCAAAATGATCAGTTAACAAGGCATACAAAAAGGGGAAATGAAAGATTGGACTGAGGTACCCTGAAGCCTGAGGTAGATCACAATACTGACATGCGCACTGTTCACATCCTGTCCAAAGTTAACGCGGTGGTTCACTTTACTTTTCTCCTATTTTTTCAGGTTTTTATTATTTTTGTTATATTATTATTCATAGTCTAGTTTTCAAGAAAATAAACACTTCCCTTCAAAATAATATGGCAGTGTCCCACTGAGGAAAAAAAAAAGAAGGACTTTGTTTTCTTTTAGTTTCTTATCAATAGATCTCATCACAAAATAGGAAAAAATAGATTCATAAATATTTTTTTTTACTCTCTTTTTATATATATACACACACACACACATATGTGCACACACACGCACGCACACACACAGACACACGCGAAGGAAGCTGTGCGAATTGGCAATAACCTTGCGTCTGGAAGATGAAGCTGATGAGCTGAGAGGTGACAAAATAAGGCAACAAGCTTCCACAGTCTCCAAAGTAAAAGCGCAAAAGGACACCATGTCCTGCATGTCCAGCGTGCTCGCTCAGCGGTCGGCCAGCTCACGCAAAATAAAAAAATTAAACCACCGAAAGTCAAAATAAGCAGAAAGAGCAAAGGGCGAGGATGACAATCTTGTGTCGCGTGCCGCTGGGCCGGCCTGCTGGACACGGCAGGGGTGATGTTCTCTAAAAAAAAAAAAAAAAAAGGCTGCATATTGGACATTCCCAGCTGTCACGCCGGCTTTTTTTTTTTTTTTTTTTAAGACAAAGCTCCCTGACAAGAGAGGGTTAAAGCCAAACACGGATCAGTTGTGTGTGTACCACGGGTCAAGACAGTGGCCCCGCCCCCCTCCACCGTCCCTCACCTCACGCCGTGTGTCGCCCTCTTAAGGCCAAGCGTGTGACGATGCACATTCAAAGAAATGGTTGTTCGCTTGCAAAGGTGCACCGCTTTTCTATTAGTTTATCTTTTAAAATCTAGGACATCAATTTTTTTCCTCTGATTATCGAGCATAATGCCGTTTTTTAACAATTTCCGGACGAGAATGGATTTAGACATCGCTGTGCGCAGGTGAAACGACCTGCAAAAACTAAAATAAAACAAAAAAAAAATCCCTCTGCATTTAACCTGTCTTCAGCAAAAGTGGCAGTCAGTTCAATGTCATCAAAAGGCTACGAAACAGAACTCCACAACAAACATCTGTAACCTGTTAATAACACGTCGCCGGATGAGAGAAGGGATGAGAGCGTGAAGCAGAAAAGAAAGAAACGATAAAAAATGAGAGAGAGAGACCTCTCTGAAAGAAACGTTATCTTTTGTGTTGGCACACACACAGGCTTGTTACAAAAAACTCATTCATCATATTTACTGAGGGCTTTTTTTGTTGTTGGTTTTTTAAAAATTCAGTGGCCTAAACAGCAAACAAACCAGGGGAGCTGCTTTCTGTGGCTGTCACAGCTCAGTCTCCTGAACAAGCTGCACTCAGCTGTTCTGTCATTAAATGAAAAACAACAGTGCACCCTCTCAGTGTGTATCACGATCCTACTCTGCATTAATACTGCTAAGGAGATTTCATCTGACGGTCTAAACACCTCAGAGGAGGAGGCGCGCTTGTTCTAGCTCTCTAAATGCCTCGCGTTAATAGATTTTAGTTTTATTTGTTCGATCTGTTTGTTAGGCCTATGTTAGTCCAACTAAAGAGATAACGTTATGCAGGGCAACATATTTCCTGTTTTACCTTCTTTTTTTTTCTTTTATTTTACTAACAGATCCCAAATTTTATGTTGTTTCAACCTTTCTGTTTGTTTGTTTTTTTTTTTTTTGGTCTTTTTATTTTATCAGTACGGTTTCTCCCACTCTGTCTGCTCTCGCAGGGCTGGCAGTGCACACGATGCCCTCAGCCTTTGGCTCTCACTTGTTTCCCCCCGTAGCAAAGTTCTTTGGTTTTGATCCCGGTGCTGCTGGTCAGCCCTGCATGTCCCCCCTTGGCCTCGGCCTCAGCCTGGGCAGGTCTCTGTCCGTTTGGGAGGGCTACATTCATTGGCTGGTGCCCGCTGAAGCCACCTTGCTGGTCACTTGGAGTGATGCGGTGACACGGCGGCGCCCTGCTGGTGCTTCTGTTCCTGCTGTTTGACCTGCTGAATGATCTCCCGGATCTTCCTCTGTGCAGTCTGTCGGGGGAGACGGGGATTAGCCGAAAACAGGCTGCAAACACTTATTTGAAATGTTTATTTTGAGTCATTTATGCAAAATGTACTACAAGTAATCAGTATATATTTTAACAATTATTTGTCATATTTGTTTTATTAAATGTACAAGAGGACGTACCCTCTCAAAAATACAATTAAAAAAACAAATAAATAAAGAAATTTAAGTTGCAAAAACAACAGACTCATGCAACAGAGTCGTCACTGGGTAGTGTTGCCATGGAAACCGATCTGTATGCCTTGTAGATGTTACTAGGTTCATGACGTCACCCATAACACCTGTACTGGCTGACCTATTCGTCTCCATGACAACGAAGGATGGGCTATGACTGGACTTTATGTTGGGAGGGTTTCATAAAAAATATTCACGACATAACTCCAGTGACTGCAGCAGCAGAGACCAAATATTTAACATACGAGACATTATATTTGAGTGGTGAGTTTAAAATGCAGATTAGATCCTTTTATTTTGGCTGATTGCTTTTATTTTATTTTTTTCCTCAGGGACAAGGTGAGAAGAACATGAGCTGTCCTGGAAAATTAGCGAAGCGAGCCAACTGGAGGTTCGTATCTCATATAAAGTTACAAAGTGGGTTTTAAGTTTGATGTAATGATACTAGATTCCTTATTCGACCTGCAATAAAGCAGTTCTAGGTTACTCAGATCACTTAATGCTAATTTTAGTTGATTACAGTAACATTTTACAGAAACAATCACTTTTTTGTTTAATTAATCAGCTTTAAAAAGTCTATCAGTTTAGATGAAATCATATTTTGTCAGTAGAATAAAGCTTTAGGATATTTAATCTACGGTTTATGTTTTTGTTTCAAGCGAGACAAAAATACCATCTTCACTGAGAAAACCTGTGCAGATTGTGTTTCCGCGTACCTGACTGGCAAAGAAATGTCCGCTGATTTTCACAAAGACCTCGTCGTTCTCGTCAGGAATTTGGTCCCGCGGTACGATGACCTCCGCGCTCGTGAGGTTCTGCAGCTCATTTACCTGAAACGGCAGACACACAATCCAGAGATTAGGATCTCCCCTTCAGCTTCACCTCCAGCCTCGCTCACAGCACGCAGACATTACTCACTGTCAGTAAAAGTTTCACGTTACATCGCTGAAACGCAACAAAAAAGGGCGACATCCGACATGGATGACACCATCCTTTTCTCATGAAATATAACATGTGAGTAAACAGTTTTGCAGCCTTGACTTGAATAACCGCGCTCACCGTTTTGCCACCTTTGCCGATGACCCTGCCGGCTGCAGTTGAGGGAACCTTGATGTGCGTCTCGAGTTTGACCTCCTCCTTTCCTGAGAAGAAGTTCTCCTCTTTCAGCTTCCCAAATATCCGACCTTGTGCCTGGAATACAAAGGAGGGTATGAGGCAAGGAGAGACTGGGGAAGATGGAGACACACAGTGATCCACTGCTGTTTACTATAATACAGGTTAGAAATGTGATTTGCAAAAGATCTTAATTGAAATTTTTTGCACATACGGTTGGTAGTTTTACCTTAAACTGTGCCTCTGGAGTTCCAGTAATGATAACCATCCTCTCAGCAACATCTGGGCTCTCAGCTGGGGCGATCTGATTAAAACATAAAAAGGCTAAAAGTCACCTGGCAAATATTCAAAAATAAGTAACCGCAAACATAATTCAAAAACTAATAAATAAACAGTTGTGTAATCTGAAATCCTCAGCTCCCGAGTCGTTTCCTCTGTCTAATCAGCTGTGGTCAGCGAAGTGCTGCTGACTCATAACATCTGCTTCACGAGCTGCTTTTTAAAAACGCACGGCACGTTTAGCTTATGTTTGTAGACTCGTGCAAGCGGATTAACTTCACCGCTTAAACCTGAAGAAACCCACCTTGATGGAAGCTCCTGCAAAGTGAGCGAGTTGTTTGATGTGCTGGCCCTTCTTGCCAATCAGGGCCCCGACTGCCTGAGTTGGAATAAAGAGGTAGACGACCTCCTGTTCTGGAGCCTGTTGCTAAAAAGACAACAACAACAACAAAAATCAGAAATGCATAAAAAATCTTTGATGCAACTTATCAGATAAATGAGGAAAAGCTCTTTGAGTAAACTGGCGGTGAACTGAGTGGGGAATAGGTCCTATTAGGAGTGTTTGTGTTTTTGTTTTCCTTTGCATGGTAACACTCATGTAGTTGAGGTTTATAAAGTGAATTTTTACGAGCCGCAGGATAACTCTGGGCTGCACAGTCGCCTGCCAGACATATTTGTGGTGTTCTGGTGGGAAAGCAGGCTGAAAATCTGTCATTTACATCCTTCCTTTTGTTAACTTTTATACATTTTGCAACACAAATCCTGACAGTAGGCTTTACTAGTAGAAAAATACTTTTTTAGGGTGTTTTTGTTTTTTTCTAATGCATGTGAGGAAACCTACTGAGTGCTGGTGGGGCATGGCACTTGCTGGAGGAACTCCGTACAGGCCCCCGAGATGTGACGAGTGACTCTGAAAGTGACAAACATGCCGTTAAAACAAACACACACACACACACACACACACACACACACACACACACACACACACACACACTGCAGCGCTTTTATTAAAGAGGGGATTTAAACAGTGAATCACAGATGTATCGTTCTGACTATGAAGCAAAGCATTCTCACACAGTGTCTCACAGCGCTCAGGCTCGACCTCATTGACCAATGAGAGGACACTTTGTTTTACAGACAAGCTGACTCATCTCTGAAGAAGAGTGGGGAATTCTGGGTGTTTCATCGTGTAGGAAAACTTGAGTCAACGCCGCGTTGTGTGTTTTTCACTCAGAGGGAACCTTAAGTAGCATTTTTAAATACTTTATCCCCTTTTATGGCAGCAAGAGGACTCACTAGGAAGGGGTTGTACCCTGCTGGTACCACAGGGGGCACTGCACCACGTGGTCCAGCAGAAGGGGGCAGCACCGGCAGGCCAGAAGAGAAGATGCCCAGGCCTGGGATCAAGTTGGCCTGTTGCTGTGCAGAAAAAAAAGAGGAACAATGAGGGTGATCAGTTCATTTTTAAAGAAAAGAAGAAGCTCAGATTTGAGCTAGAACCTCTGCAGCTTAAACAACCTAACTTTACCCTACAGGTGGTGAGAAGATCTATAGAAAACACAACATTTTTTGAAATTTTGCATTTAAATTAAGATTTTCAGGCGCTTTTCTACTTAATAAACTTATTTTATTTTTCATTGTTTTCTATTTCCTGTCTACTTTGTTTATTTAATTATTTACATCTCTCATTAATGAATCCCTAACCGGACCTTTGGATTGGGAATGGGTTTAGCCTGTCAATTATTACATTAACAATAAGCTTCACACACATTGATCGGCCATGTTTGACTTTTTGAGCATCACACTTTCAAACAAAAAAACTAATTACATTTATGAAACTTTTAAGGAATGTTGGATTTTTAAAAAAATTATTATTTAATGACTTGATGAATAATCTAACAACTTAATAACTAAAAATGGAAAATGATATTTGGTTTCAGTTTCCAAAATGTAAAAAAAATCACCTGCCTGATTTGTTGTTTTAAAAATATTTTTAGGTTTAATTTACATTTTGGACCAAAAGAAAGTCACTAAAAGAGAAATATTATTATAAACAAATAAAATCAACTCTTCATTTGATGAATTTAGCTGTCGTTATGTGTTTTGAGTCTGCTTTTCATGAGAACCTGCAGTTTCCTCAGACTTCCTGGATCCCTGAATTCTGTTTGTAGTATTCTCATCATCGCACTAGATGGCCCCATCGGCTCACCGCGGCGTCCACGCGCCACCCGACAGGTGTCAGGGACCCAGAGCGGTTTCAACGCTCGCTGAGTAATACTTCCTGATAATTGTTTTGGAGCAAACACTCACAATGAGGAAGAACTAATCTATCTCTGAGAAAGCAGCAGCCTAATCCTGCATCTCTCCAGGGGTTACAGCTGTTCCTCCTGATGAGCATCGTCCCTCCTAATACAGCCACTTTATCAGAGTTCATCTCTGCTTCCCTTCAGTGCAACAAAGAGCGCGGCGCGTGCGATTCTACGGCTGCCTCTCTTTGTCTGAGCTCCGCGGCTGCAGCGCGGCTGATGTCATGGTGTAGTGTGAAAGAGGAGCTGGGTGAAAGAGCAGCCTACAGATATCAGATGGATGCTGGGAAACGCAGTGTGTTACAACAGGAACACAGACACACACAGTAGGGAAGTGAGCGTGAGTCAGAGGCTCCACACACACACACACACACACACAGACACACACACAGACATGCTGCGCTCAAACACTCAACTCACTAATGAGCTATTCAGCGATCATTTACTGTTATCTGTTTACAGAGCAGGCCTCGCTAACGCTGCTGGTAACGCACGCGGAGGGGAAGACGATATCGCCCTGTGGTTTAGTCGTCTCCATCGTTCACCTGTCGGCCTGCGTGAGTCACTTCGTGAGCGCACAGACCATCAGAGGGCGTGCAGAAGGTGAACTCACATTCATAGCAGCAACGTCGTTCTCGTAGGCTTCTCTCAGCTTCTTCATGATCTCCTCCTCGGCTTTACAACAAGCCTCCAAGCTTCCCTTCACCGTGATGGTCCTCTCAGGGTTGTAAATGGTTAAATCTTGTAACCTGAAACAGAGACGCAAATACATGAGTGTGCAAACTCCTAATCCACGTTCAAATTTAGATGAGTGAGACATTAAATGTGCACTAAATCCTAATTTGTCTTCATATCTGTGCAGTTTTTAGACGTTTGCACCCAGTCAGAGACGCTGGAACCTTCCCAGAGCCATCATGGCTTGGATGTTGGCACAAGTGCCGTTTACAAGTTCGAAACTCACACATACGCAATTTGCAGTCCACCAGCCATAACTATGATGACCCTGTTGACATTAAAAGGATTCTTTTTTTGTTTGTTTTTCAAAGCCCCTCCAGAGACACGTGGTGTAGATATTTTCCAGCTCTCCTCGCAGGCTGAGTGCTCGACAACATGACGAGCTTTCTGCGTAAAAACCGTGTGAGGTGAGTCTTAAAATGGCAAGTGTGTTGAGGTCAGGGTGGCGCGAGTGCACAGAAGAAATGCATTCATTCGTCACGGCAAAATAAGAAAATCTGCAAGAAATTTAGAAAGAGCAGATCCGTGACTTGTTTTGTCTGCATTTCACAGTTAATGAAAAATAAAACTGTTAGAAGTGAAAACTTTAAAGTGCTTTAGGCCTTGGAAACAATTTGTTTTGTTTTAGGAGACGTGGAGGACGCTCCTCGCAGGCTGAGGATGTCGTTTTAAACGCTTTTCTCAAAGGGACCCTCCTCTTCTCCAGCTTCACCTCTGTCTGTTTTCTCAGGCTCGTTACGTCCTCAGAGCTCACAGAAACGGAGCGATTCATTAACTCCAAACGAAGGAAGGATGGTGAGCACGCTCTGCTAAATGGGCCGTAATCACCTCCTCTCTGATATCACGTCCCGGAGAGAAGGAGCTGCAATCAACTCTTTACATCAGCTCTCTAACAACTCGGTTACCTGAAACGGCACGTTAGGAGGAGGGATGGCGGTGAGTGTGAAAGCAGCAATAGTTTAATTGTTTTTATATGAATAACTGCTGCTTTTCCGCAACCGGGGCGTGGCGGCCGACTTACGAGGAGATGGTAATCTTGGTCCCGGTCTCCTCCTCGATCTTCTTCAGGTTGCGGCCCTCCTTCCCAATCAGCCGACCCACCAGGCTGTTGTGGGCGAGGATTTTCAGAGGGATGTCCTCCGTCCTTCAGACACATCAACAAAGTTTAGACAAAAAAGTTCAACTGAGCGTCGCTAAGGTAGCAGGTCCTTCTTTAAATATAAAATATTTCATTCATGTCCACAATCAGGAAAAAACATTTCTATGCATTTTCTATAATGTGTTTAGAGCATTATGGGTAATATTAATATTTAACATTTTATTCAAACATTTCATTTCATTTTGGTTAATTTAATTTTCTGCATCTGTCTTTTTTTGTTTCTTCATTTTGCACATAAACGTCTGTGACTACAGTTAGAACTCTTAGACTCATTTGATGCTCAGTATTTCACAAGACAACAGAAAGCTAAATGCAGGGAACCCACCTATTAAAGATGACTGGTAATCTGCTATGTTTTATCCTGAAATAAACTTTTTATTCTTCTAAATAAGTCCTGACAATCCAGCTCAGTAAAAAAAAATAAAAACGCTTTATGCGAAGGTCACATATTTTATGTTTATAGAAGGATTTTGCAGCATCACATACTCATTATATTCTATTTTCGATGCAGAATCCAGCATCCGTTCTTTGACTAAAGCCTACTTCAGCCCATTAGAGTGTCTTTATCTTGTCCTCAGGCTTCACTACAATGAAGAATAAAAAAAAACATTTTTATATAAGTATTTATTCTCGTCCTTTTGTTAGCATGCTCAAAAAAACCATGAGGTTTGAGCGTGTTTTTTCCAGCTAATATATAAAAAAAAACATCAAAAGACATTAAATAAATCTGTTTCAGGCCTTTGATCGTCTCGTTTGCAGAAACATCTGCGTGAATTTGATGCTTTGCAGAAAAATTAAAGTGTGTTACATTTCAGCTGAGAGTTTAAGAAGCATTTAGTTCATAAGAAAAGATCTCATTTTTAAAATGTTCATGCCAAGGACAAGAGCTTGAAGGTGAACTTTCCTGGAAAATGTATTTGAGTTAATGTGTGAGGACTCTAGTTTACAGTAAACACAATGCTGTCAGGGACACCACTGATCAGGAAATGATTCAGTTAGTAGATACAGTATTTTAATATATAATACTAGTATGTACAGTAAAACTATTAGTTTATTACCTTTTTGTTCATTTAATAAAACTTTTCTCCTTTTTCATCATCATAAAAACATGATAGCTTATCTGATAGATATGTATCTGCTCCGGCTGATGAAGCTAGTAGATTTAAAAATATTTGGGAGAAAACATGATTTTGTACACGGCATAATTTGGGCAGAATGGAAGGTGAGTCACATTTTCTGTTGTTGTGCTTAATAGAGATAATTTTCCATGACTTTTTCAAAAAAGGAAGAAGGAAAAAAAAACTCCTGAAATTTTGCGGAGTACAGACGCTGGGTAAGAAAAACAGACATGGTTGTCCAAATTAAAATATTCAAGTCTGCAATTTGAGGAGGAGGGGGGAAAAAAATCCAATTAAACAAGTAATAAGCAACTCGAACGTAGCTTTTATGTAGATTCGCTTGATGAAATAAAATCCTCATTAACTCATGCACTCGGTAATCAAAAATCAAAAAGTTGTTTGTTCTTGTAGGTTTAAACTTAATATGAGCATTTAATTTGATTCGGGGGGGGTTGCTGTTGTTTTTTTTTCTGCAGGCGTGGCGCCCAGGCAAGGCAGCATGGTATCATTATGTTGACACAGTGTTGAGGTGTGGATGTTATTGTGACTTTTGAGAAAAGGATTATTGCTTTGAATGAGCGAGGTGGATCAGACCAACTGACAGATACTTTGATCTGTGTGGCTTGTTGTCAAACAAACGCCGCGGCAAGCACAGACCTGATCGGAACACGAGAGGGAAGTTTTATAAAACTTCATAAAAATATGCAAATTTCCTCTCTCTGAAAGGAATACACGAGTACGCAGAATCACACTGAGGTACAGCCAGCGTTTGATTAACTTAATGTTAAAACAATAAAACCATCCAAATGTGGACTTTTTTTTGTGCATTTCACCAAATATCAAATAATTCCATAAATTGTTTCTATCCTATCCCATGTTTGTCCATAACAACAAAAAAGAGCAGAAGAAAATGGGTAAACACGTGATTTAGACCTGATTTTCAAAGTTGCTCCAGTGTTTTATACAGTTTTACATATCAAACAGATAAAAATAGCAGAGTCAAACGGGAGACACCAACACAAGGCATGATCAAAAACAAAATAAGCAAACTCCGACAAAAGAAAATGAACCGCGATGCTCTGTGGCGTCTCATTTTAGGCTAATTGAAAGGCTACACTTCTTTACATTTAAACGCTGCTATGTTCTCTTGAAGAAAGGGATCTGGGATGAAGGAGGGTAGGATGCTCACACAATCACCACTTAGAATAAAAGCAGGCAAACGCCATTGTGAAGGCTGGAGCTTAAACCAAACAGAAGCTCAGAGAGCTGTAAAGGTGCAGCGTCTCGTTAATAGTGTCAAACCCAATTAGATCTGTGGTCCTGGTCTCTCAAAGGCTAAGCTGTGATCACATGTTGGCCTGTGTAGTCCAGGCAGGACAAAAGTGCATGACGAGATTAAAAAGTGTGCAGGTAGGTTAAAGGATGAGATTATAAGCATTCTGGCTAATCGCCCTGTTTGGATTGTATACATCCAGGCTTCTGATATTTATCTGCAGGTCTGGGAATGGTTGCGTTGAGGTGCAGACTCACATCTTGGTCTCGTTCGCCTCCTTCTTCATGATGTCCAGGATCATGCTACAGGCGGAAGAGCAGCCCTCGGGTGTTGAGTGAATGGTGATGGGTTTTTCTGCTGCACCTGCGTTTTCCTTCCGGTGAATATCTACCCTAAAAATCAAGTTTCACACATCAAACGACCAAGTAGAACAGTGCAATCTGTATTCTAGGGGTAGATAAAGCTTACTTGGACTGTGTCTGTTTGGTGACATTCTTGATGGTGAGGCCTTCCTTCCCGATGATGGCTCCCACAAACTGAGTAGGCACGAGCATTCGCAGGGGGAAGTCGGGCTGTCGGAGGCGTGGCGAACCGAAACCTCCCGACGGCCCGGGCTGAGGGGCGCCCTGGTCCCGAGAAGATCGTCCCCCGCGCCGCGCTCGAGAAGCCTGGACGGGTGGAGCAGCGTCCATGTCCATGATGTACGACACGTTGAAGGAGTAGTCGTCAAACTGGTGTCCTGTCAGCTTCTCAATGGCTCTGAGGTGACAAGGAGGTTCAGGAAGAGTCGAGATATTAATTAGCACATAAAAAATGAAGGGTGTGATCTGAGATCAGTTGAACACAAAACAAAAGCAAACTTAAGACCTTTTTCTAAAGGAAGGAAAGCGAGCTACAACAAACGACATTTCCAAGGACGTTGAAGTACTGTCAGTAATAATGACAACCGTAATTTCCGGACTATAAGCCGCTACTTTTTTCACTTGCCATGGACCCTGCGGCTTTTACAATGGTGCGGCTTATCTGTGGGTTTTTTAACGGCCAGCAGGGGCGCACTATCAAGGAAACACCAGAGAATAGGCGGGACAGTTCGTGCCAAATAAATAGAGCAACACAAAGCAACGAGAGCATAACAGAGTAGGAGAGCGAGACAGAGGAAGTATGGAAAACAAACGGAGAACTGCATATGATGCTGCTTTTAAGTTAAAGGCAATTGATCTGGCTGTGAAAGACGGAAATAGAGCTGCTGCGCGTACCCTTGGCATCAATGAGTCAATGGTGAGACGTTGGAGACGACAGCGTGAAGAACTGGGTCAATGCAAAAAGACCAAAAAATCCTTTAGAGGTAAGAAAAGCAGATGGCCAGAGCTTGAAAACTTTCTTGAAGACTGGGTGAACACGCAGAGAGCAGACGGCCGGGGTGTTTCCACCGTGCAGATCCGACTGAAAGCCAAAACAACCGCCAATGAAATTAATATTGAAGATTTTATTGGTGGACCATCATGGTGTCTCAGATTTATGAGACGAAAAGGACTGTCCATCAGGGCACGGACGACTCTGTGTCAGCAACTCCCTCCAGACCACGAGGAGAAAATAGCGAACTTCCGCGAATTTACACAGAAAAAGATGAATGAACATTCCATCGGACCGGACGAGATCATCAACATGGATGAAGTGCCTCTGTCCTTTGACCTGCCTCTTACAAGGACTGTAAACAAGAAAGGTGAATCGTCCATCACACTGAGAACAACCGGCCACGAGAGAACAAATTTCACTTGTGTTCTGGGCTGCACCGCATCTGGAGTAAAGCTTCCACCGATGGTGATTTTTAAAAGGATCACTATGCCAAAAGAAAAATTCCCAAAAGACATCTTGGTAAAAGTCAACCAGAAAGGGTGGATGATGGAAAACATAATGAAGGAATGGCTAAATGAGTGCTACGTCAAGCGACCTGGCGGATTTTTTCACCAAAAAAAAGCGTTGCTCGTTCTGGACAGCATGAGGGCTCATATAACGGATTCGGTGAAAGCAGCCATCAAGAGCACAAACTCTATTCCAGCTGTGATTCCTGGGGGCACAACGAAGCATTTGCAGCCACTGGACATTAGTGTGAATCGTGCTTTTAAAGTGGCACTCCGAGTTCAGTGGGAGGCATGGATGACCAGCGGCGAGAAATCGTTCACCAAAACTGGTCGCATGCGAAGAGCAACCTTAGCTCAAGTCTGCCAGTGGATCCTGACAGCATGGAAAAGTGTGAAAACATCCACGATCACCAACGGGTTTCGGAAAGCTGGACTGTTGCGTGACGGTGATGAAGAGGATGGCGCGACAGCTGAAGCCGTTCTTCTGAGGCTGTTCGATTCAGACACCGAGGAAGAGGAGTTCGTTGGTTTTGAAGGAGAAAGAGTGGCTGACGAGTCCATTCTGGGTCTGTTTGTTTCAGACACTGACGACGAGGACTTTGGGGGTTTTAGTACAGACTAAAACGATGACACGGGACTGATCTTTCTGGTTATTTTGATAAAATAAACGGCAGCGTTACTGCACATTTAGAGCTGTGTTGGCAGTTTTCAGAAAAGATGCTGGTTATTTTGTTAAAAAGAAAACTAATTTAGCCCTTTAACGTTATTGCCTTTTCAAGCGTTGCTTTGTTTTGTTATATACTGCGCTACTACGGTAGGCCGACTGCAGGACCTGCGCTGGGAGCGCATTGTTTTATTTTTACACGCATAAATGTGTTTCATCAGGTCAAAGATGTGAAAGTTTGTTTGATTGATTGATTAAAAGATTTTTTGTTGTTTTTTAAATGTTAATAAACGGGACGCTTTGCGTTCCCAAACAGTCATCTCTGTCCCGAGTGGTTGACTTTTTTCCCTCCTGTCATTTTGACTGACAGGATTTTAAAAAATCCGGTCATAATCTATTTTTATCCATCACTTATTAATTAAAAAATTATAATAATTACATTTTCAGTAGCATTATTTCATTACTTTTGTATATTATTCTAATTGTTTCTAATCTTTTCATCCTCCACTGACTGTCGCGGTTTGGAGAACCTGTTTAGAAGCTGCAGATCGCTCTGTTCCAATTATTTGATTGATCTAACACTGGGCCCATGAGCACATAAATCCATAGGATTACGGTAGACACTAAATTAGTCGATCAGCCAGTCATCATATAGAAATTTCTAAAAACTTCGTTCGGAGTTGAGCGCAGCAGCAGGTGCAGCTCTGTGCGCTCCGCGGGACTCTGATTACAGAATATTAACGTTCCTTATGAGATCATGAGAGAGATGAGGGTTTCAGATATTTTTCATTAAAATACTCAGGGGAAAACCTGGCGCTGCTGTTTAATGCGGACCTCCTCGCGGGTTAGTGTTTGGAGTCCAGTTCTATGTGCGCGCGGCTCGCGGAGCAGATTTTGCGTGTCAACAAGCCTCCACAGCCGCAGACCTGATCCGCTCAAATGCCCCTTTGCAATCCGGTGCTCAGCGTGCGATCAGATGCAGACTAACTACACTTTCTGTTGTAATGCGCTCTCGGACTAGCGTTCATAGGCTGTGGACGCTTGTTGACACGCAAAATCTGCTCTGCGAGCTGCGCGCACATAGAACTGGACTCCAAACGCCCACTAACCTACGAGGAGGTCCGCATTAAACATCAGCACCAGGTTTCCCCTGAGTATCTCAATGAAAATATGTGAACCCCTCATCTCTCTCATGATCTCATAATGAACGTTAATATTACACGGTAATCAGAGTCCCGCGGAGCGCACAGAGGATCACCTCACCTGCTGCTGCGCTGAGCTCGACTCCAAACGGAGTTTTTGGGAATTTCTATATGATGACTGGCTGATCGACTAATTTAGAGTCTAATTTTATGGATTTGTGTGCTAAATGGGCCCAGTGTTAGAGTAATAATGCTATTGAAAATGTAATAAGTGTAAAATTAATGTGACGGATAAAAATAGATTATGACTGGATTTTTTTTAACCCTGTGAGTCAAATAATAATAATAATAATAATAATAATAATAAATTTAACTTATATTGCACTTTATATTTTGCAATCTCAAAGTGCTACAGCGGAGAAGGTTAAAATAGCTGAGTCAACACTCATAAAACAAGTTTAAAAAAGTAAAAGGGGCGGCTACAGAATAAAACTAACAAAAAGCTTTTCTAAAAAGGTAGGTTTTCAGGTTCTGTTTAAAAGCATCCACAGTTTGTGGAGACCTTAAGTGGACAGGGAGGGAGTTCCACAACCTCGGAGCAGCAGAGGAAAAAGCCCGATCTCCCATGCTGCAGAGCTTGGTTCTGGGGGTTTGAAGCGTGTTCGCTTTTACGGAGCGAAGGATGCGTGTGGTCGGGGAAGTGAGGAGTTCCTTTAGGTAGTGGGGGGCTTGACCGTAAATGCACTGGTGGGAGAGGAGGCAGAGTTTGTATTCTATTCTAAGTGGGACAGGGAGCCAGTGAAGTGCTTTCAGAATGGGGGTGATGTGCTCATGCTTGCGCACCCTCATCAGGATCCTGGCAGCGCTGTTCTGGATGTACTGTAGTCTCTGGAGGTTCTTGCCAGAGATACCGATGAGATGACTAAAAACTAAAAAGTCTAGCGCTACCTCTGGTTGCGCAATCATGTGCTTTTCACGAAAGATTACCCAATGGCGGTATAAGGGGGGTATGGGGGTGGTGGTCGCGCTGTTGACTACGTGCAGGATTACACAGACGTGAGTCGGGAGTAGTGATGGGACTAATGGTTCTTTGATGGGAGCCATTCATTGGTGAGCCGTTTTCCTACGTGTTTTCTTTGTTTTTGCAACATTCTGCAACTAATTAACACTGACAAGTGGTCTGTTCGAAACTGATGGCCCCGCCCTTTTGCACAGCTGCACCTTTGACAATGAAGGCAGTTTGACTTCTTTTGTTATCTTTAATGTTTCAACTCATCCTATTGAAAAACAGCCGTTCACACCTCCAACGGATTCCTCACCCAAGTGGCAGCCAGACAACTGCTCTCCACACCTCTCCCTCCCCCCTCAGCCCCCCTGCTGCATTAGCATTAAAACACCCGCGGCTTATATTCCGGTGCGGCTTATGTGTGGACAAATCTGCAATTTCCCCCAAATTTAGCTGCTGCGGCTTATAATTAGGTGCGCTTTATAGTCCGGAAATTACGGAAATCAACAGACAATAAAGGAAGAAGACACACTATTTAATATCCACACCAAGAAAATAGCAATATTTTTGCATTATTTATTTATTCTATTTTTAACAATAAGACATATTATATAATAATTTTCCACAATTAAGACCACAAACTTTTTATAGTACTCACAAAAACTTCCTCATTTATGGAAAATGTAAAAAGTTGATGCTACAGTGATGTATTATCAAAGTAGTGCATATAAGTAGAATGCAATATTAATATATAATAATTTCTTCATCTCAAAAATTTAATTTGAATAATGTCAGTGTTTCAGTGATGTCTCATGTGTTCTTTAGCATAAGTTTCAACTGACGTCTCCCTGTCTGCTGATTCATCTCATTCACTCTTCTTGAAGGGCGTCCCTCAGGTCGTTGAGGTTCTGGGGTTTTGACTCACTCTATTTGTGGAACCCCAGCTTTAAAATATGTTAACTTTCACCATCAAAGTACATTTTAGGTGCATCCTGATATTTCCTTTGTAAGCTGAATATCTCTAACTTTATGTGAATAGTGTAAAACCACAGACAGGCTATAAGTCACATTAGGAACTTTAGAAAGTAATGTTAAAAGTGAATTTCTAAACAATAACGTAGTTTGGTGCAAAAGTAGAAGAATTATATTTGTATAACATGCAATATATTTATGTGACCTGCTCTGGAATCAGTGAGCCTAATTAGGGACGACAGGTAAAGTTGCAAAGTTTAATATATTATAAATATATTGTTTTTATATAAAATGTACTTTCCCTGTCAATGTAATTCATTCTCATAATTGATTTTATGATAATAATAATTATTGTTCACTTATTTTATTAACTCATTTCTTTTCTTTCTCAGAATTGATATTATAATCTAGTTGTAGTTTATTATTTATATCATATATAATGAGTTAGTTAATAGGACAGCTGCTGACTGATGAAAATTGTTAAAACACTTCTGTTTTCTTCTTTTTTTATTTATTAGGCAGAAATTATCACACACAAAAAAAGAACCTACAACAAACTGTAAATATACAAAAAAAGAAGAAAATAATTTTAAAAATATGCTTGTGCATGGTATATACGCGCTAATAAAACTTGTTGTTATGGTTGGCTTCATTCCTCATTAATAAACCTGGAGCCTCTTTGTGTTTTATCATGTTTTGGTTTAGTTTACATAAAAATCCATGTGTTTTATTCTCGAGAGCAATGGCCCTGCTCACATTCATAAATCCACTAAGAATTATACAAACAAATAAAAAAACACACCAATAAAAACCAAAATGATGGTCATTATTTGAGCTGCTTACTCTTTAGCTTCCTCCTTGGTAGCGTATGTAACATTCACCACTGCTGTTTCTGTGTCAGTGTTCACTGTGGGACGAGACAAGGGGGGAAAATAAACATGAGATACAGTAAACAAAGGTTTACACATGCATGTAGCACGCCTTTGTTGTTGCTGTAGGTGAGTCGGACACGCGTCCAGGTTCCCGTGGCGACCCAGAAAGCCGCTTGTCTGTGTGAATCCATTACAGCCATCACCACACTGGCTTCGCTCCAGACCCCGCTGCTTCCTCTACAGAAAGGAGCTGCTTAACACAATGGCCTCTCTGCCACTCGCACAAAAACGGATTTGAGTTTGACAGAGCGGCCAAAACAAAGCAAGTAATGGCTGATTAAATGAAATGAAGCGCACAACCGAGACACACCTTGGCGAGGTATGTGGTCCAGACTGTTTGGAGCGGTGCTGAATGTGGGTCCCCCGCTGGGATCGCGCATCCTTTAAAAGTCGGAACCAGAGGGAGACGTCGATTAAGAAGTCCATTATTCATCGCATGTGACAACGACGACTTTATAGAGTCAGGCTCAGTTTAGAAACTGGGAGTCAAGTCTATTTTAAGTCTGGAAAGGCAGAGCATCACAGATTTAGCTGCCTGAATTCAACCATTTTCCTTGAATAATGATTTTAAAAATGCAAAACTATCATTGATATTTGACAGGATGAAATTTAAAGTCTTAAAGACTGGATAGTAAAGTCATTTTAAAGATTTTTACTAGTTTTATAAAGTCCTTTTATCGCTCTTTTTTACGACACCTGTCAGCTAAAAGAGCACTGGTGTTAATTGTGGTAAAATAATCAGATTTTTGAGAACCTTTTTGAGGAAATGCCACCTTCTTGTCTATTAAGAAATTCGGCTTTCTCTGTGAATGTCCCAAAATGTCAAAACGGCAGCTTTACAGCCCTGTAATTGCAAGGACAATTACCAAAGCTTGCAGAAAATATGGCAGTACATTGCCAATATCAAAAATAGCTGCAAAAATATTCTAGAGAGGATTATATAAAAATAAAAGAAACATGAAAAACTGAAAAGCGTTAAGTTTGGAAGGGTTAAATCCAATAAGAGCGCCCAGCTGGCTTTGGGGAGAATGACTGAGACAAATTCTGGCATCCCGCCCAACACTGTTGCTGCTCTGCCTCAAGCAAACTTCACCCCGCCACACACAGACTTCTCCAAAAACCGGAGAGCGTAGACTCAAGCAGAAGGAAGTGACAGGAGACAGGAAGATGGACAGAAACCACAACTACGAGGGTACTGATCCACGTGGAGGTGGCCATATTGGTCATTCACAGTAACTAGTGATGTTTGAAGAGCCCAGCTGAGGAGGAGAGGGGAGAGGAAGAAATGTCTGTTAGAGAATGAAGCGAACTGTGTTATAACAGCGTCTGGGAAACTCTGAGCGGAGTAATCTCTCTGCTGGGTTCTCTTTTAGCACCTGTCATGACAACAGTGGGTGGTAGTTGGTCTTGGCTGTTTCAACACATAGAGACACCGTGAGTGGAGTGTGTGTGTGTGTTTCTAGGTGTTTGTTTCTCCGACTGCTCGTCTCTACTACTCATGCACGTCGTGTACGGACAGCAAAACGATCCACACACATTCAAACGAGCGCAGAACCTCCACCACAGGCGCCTTCAGTGTCATCGCCCGTAACCACGGTGGAGCATCCCAAAGCAGATGCAGCAATCAAACACACATGGGCACATTATAGCTGGACGTCTGCCATGTCTGCCCACTTCAATCCGTACGCTGAGGCTGAGGAGCCCGTGGTGGTAGACGCTATTTAGAGGCTGCTGGATGTAATTCAAAGGATCGCCCCTCCAGGTCAAAATCAGACGCACAAAGACAGACGAGATGACGAGGACTGATTCATATGAAGAAGACGGGTTATGTTTAGATCAGGGATTTGTGGGATGATGATAATGAGGAAGTGAAGTCACACAGAGAGCCCTGACTCACTGGGAGGTCTGGGTGTGTGTTGGTAAAAAAAAAAAAAAAAACACTTATGTATTAAACAGTTAAAGCCAGATGAGGAGGATGAAGAAGAAGAGTTCTTTACCTTGTTCCACGTTCTCTACAGTACCATACTGAGCTAAAAGGCCATCCAAAACCTGACAGAGAGACAGGAGTTCAGGTTAGAGACACAATACGGCTAAACGTGTACAGCCATGTGGAAAAGTCTTAAACCATCCCTGATTTATTTATATTTAGTATTTAATGGACAACTGTTTTTTTTCTCTCCTTACAGAAATTTTAAACGTGTTAAATTTGTATATGATGCAGGTAAGTCGAGAACAAAAAGTAATAGATGGAGGTGGATATTGCTCATTTTACTTTTCCATTAATTCTATTTAAAGGAATGTGTAGTTTTGGCTTGTTTTTAGCACCCCCTAGTGTCCGCTTTAAGTCACTGTCATAAAAACGTTAGCATTGTCTTCATAAAACACCTATATAATAAATAATAATAACATTTCTGAAGACATTTTAAGTGGTAAGAATACTGCTTAAAATAAACAGAGGAGACGAGAATTAAAAACTGTAGAAGAAGTGTATCGAAAACCAACATTAACAGAAAGTTGCTGCCAGTGGGGTTACCGTGGCAACAACACACCTGTGAGGCGTGTGTATAAACACACACAGGCTTACTGACAATAGAAACTGAGCCTCAGACAAAACCAAGTTGTGCTCAAACAATGAATGAAGTGTGCGCATCACAAGAGTGTTTTATGTAGGAGAAATTACAAGTAAAAAACTCACTTCACTTCCAGTTTTGATGGAAAAATAATCAGCATTGTTTAAAGATTTGAATGATGTCTCTACTGTGAAACACACCTGAGCTATAGAGCTGCAAATTAAGGTTTTTGCCCACTTGGTTAATCAAAATCTTATTGTTGTCTTTGGGGAAACTGCAGTCTTTTACAATTTCCACCTAATTCATTAATCCTGATCAAGCCCCATGTTCCACATTCTGCACTAGACTTGAAAAGTGAGCATAGACAATAACAATTGTTTAAATAACTGAAAAAAATGAAAATACAGCAGTGTATTCTGGTTTGGAGCAATAAAAAACAACTTGTCCTGATCAGTTCCAAACACACCAAGACTTCTTTTTTGGCTAATGTTTGTATTTTTAATTCCCAGGCGAAATGTTGTGAGTTCTCCTGTAGAGTGCAGACAGCATGCAGATGTAGACAAATGGGAGTGTTGGCAGGCATGAGGATAGACACCCTCACACAGAAAAATGTAAAAAAACAACAACTCGGACTCCTGCAACGCTACAGACACAGTGTCATCCACCATGTAACAAACACTGATGTAAACATGTGCTCACAAACACTTAGGGACTGGACTACAAATGCTGGTGACTCATTGTTAGGAAATTGGTTTATGTGCTGCCTGGTGCTGTTCAACTGGGCATCACTGTCTCACACACACACACACACACACACACACACACACACACACACACACAGACTGACATACAAACAACTGACCTCCCACTGTAGATGAGGGGGAATGTTCCGGATCTGGATCTTCCGACTCCTGCAGAGATGAGAGACGCAGACGGAGTGAATTTAACGGACCTGAACCACAAACTCACACACACTTACATTCATCTGTTAACAGCAAAGCCAGCACTCTATATATAGATGGTATATTTGCAATATCAGCGCTTGAGGAGCAAAGACATCTCTTGTCGAAGGCAGAAATGCAGAATCAGACCTGTAGGATCCTGTATGTACAATAAATTCACAGCTTGTATGGTTAAAGGGCCTGAAGCACCAATCAGAGAGCCGCTACCGGGGCGCTGAGGGAAATGTTGGTGTGAGTCCTGGTAATCATACTAGCGCTGTTCTTACTAGAGATGCACATTAGAGCATTTTTGCTAATATTGCTTGTGTGTTTAAATCAACAAATACAGTAGGTCAAGTACTGGGAGGCAAATCGGAGCAAGGGGTTTGCCAAAATGTCTCAAAACAATCACGAAGGTTTCCTGGTCCCAGGACCTCGAAGTCACACCAGTTCAATTTTGAACATGTTATAAAAAAGATTGCAAGACCTAAGTTCTCCTTAAGTTGTTGCAGAGTCCTTGTCTCAAAATCTGCTCATGTGCATACGTTTTTGAGTCAGAAACACTAGAAATGGGAGGCAAATTATTAATGAAATTAGGTTAGAGTGCAAAGAAATTGAGACATAATTAAGACAATAATAAAACAACAAGGATAGAATTTGCACGATTGCTGCGATTTGTTTGCAGTCACACCGTATGCCAAAACAGTCTGATAACTAGGGATGCACGATACCTGATTTAAATACATTAGAGTACTTGCCGATACCAAGTACCGATATGAGTACTAATAAATGCCATTGATCTAAATCATGGTTTGATACATGAATGAATTACTGTTTTTTTACTGAACCGAACGCCTGGACTCGATTCGGACAGTGTGTGTGTGTGTACTGCACTGGGCTGCATGGTGGTGCAGTGGTTAGCACTGGCTTTCCTCCGGGTTCTCCGGTTTCCCCCACAGATCACAACAATACACATAATAAAAAATACTATTACTTCTACTACAACACAAGTAAGTTGACTCCCATCTCCTCCAGAGTTAGCTCCGGGTAGCTTTTGGTGTCGAAGCGCAACTGAGAGCTGAGCATCACACTACGTTAGCTCTATAGTATCGGCGTACTTTTATGAGTATACAACCTTAGTATCGGACTGATACCTGATACCAGCATCGACATCTGTGCATAACATGTGAAAATGTGCAAATTCTCCTGCAAATTGTTGTTTCCGCTCAGAGACACACTGGATTTAGTCACGTTTGGGTAAAACTTAATGCTTCTTCCTACTTTAACAAACTTAGAAGCTCCTCTATGTCCTGAATTTAGTCACACCCAGGACATTCTTATCATTCAGTACTAATATGATGACAACAACTTCTCATTATAAAAACGTTCATTTGCAAATCACAATGATGGGTTTTCTGGTTTTAATTTTGCAGAACAGAAGATTAAAAACAGCTACTTTGCTCATAATAAACTAATGAAAAAGAAAAATCATTCCCTCCTTCTTGCTATTTTTAATCTAATCCACAAAGATGATTATTATATTTGAGATGTCAAGATGATGAGCATAAATCTTTTAAAGAAAGTACATCAAACACTGCTGTGGTGGCTCTGTTTATGTCTGTTCGTTTTAGGATCCTGAGCTTCCACGCAGCCTCCGGGGAGAGCGTCAGCTCAAACAGCAAAACCACAAAAACCAGCCGTAACCACAAGCTGTTAACAACTACATTAACGTGAGAGAGTGGAGTCCGGCGCTGCACTGACCGCTGAGCTAACCTCCTGAAAACGACTTCTTAGAGGCTTTTCAGAGGATGCATCACAGACCAAAGTGCAGGAGGAAATGTAATAATGAAGCAATAAAGAGAGGAAGGCATAAGTTTAGAAAAGATTGTCCCAGGAAAACATAAACAAGCACAAGCACGCGTCGTCTTTCCTGCACCTTGAATCCACACGCTCACACACCGATGCACATTCCTTTAGGTTTGCTTCTCTAAATACAAAAAGGTGCAAAAAAGTCTTGATAGGGAGGAAAGACACATCTGATGAAAGCTGGAAGTGAATGAATAAACGACTGTGCTGATCCATCACATTTCCCTCAGTACTACCTAAAGCAGCAAACATCTGACACAGACTCAACACAAAACATCCTTTAAAACACCAGAATTCAACACGTTCCTCTGGATCTACATCAGTGGCTCATCAGCTGAGAAGCTAAATACTTAAATGCAACACTAATCCTCCATCGAGTACAGAGATAAACAGTGGGCAAGAAAAACAAACAAACAAACCAACGACTCCCAGCGTGTCGTACCACACGGTGGCCTGCAAGCTTTCTGTCACTGGTGGCGGTTTAAAGTGAGTGGCTCGATGAAAGAGCTCTTTTGGCAACCAGTATCCAAACAAGCGTAAAACACATCACCTATTTTGCTGTAGTAAACAACCACAGGGCAGGGAAAAGCAGCCAATTGCTAAAAAGTGTTTATGGCCAACTGGAAACCTCTAAACAACCCCAAATGCTGGCATTCCTGAGCCGCCTTATGGAGAAGCTAAAAGCCCCTTTCATTCAGTGTTGTCTGTATAAATAGCATGTGAACTCCGAGGGCCCGCTTCACTATTGTGTTTTCACGGAGTAATTACGCCAAATATAATCCTGATGTAGACAAAAAGATGCCAAGCTGCAGCATTCTTTGCAACCTTCAATGAGAACCTTAGTGACGGAGAGAAAAACGGAGCGTCTTCCTTTAATGAAACCGTGTCACTCTGACTCGATTTTCTCTGTTTACTTCAAAGCGGCGACCTTGTGTTTTAAAGATCCGCTCGCTTTTGCCTGTCACTCTCAAAAGAAGCTTTCTGAAGCGACGTGTTGCGGAAAATGTGACACTGCCTCCCAACAATCCTTTAAGGTCTCGTTTCCAGCATACTTGCGGTCGCTGGCTAACCAGAAGTCCACCGCTTTCTGTCTTTCCATCTGTCTCCAGCGTAGGGACACATGCCATCCTGCCACATGCACTGCTGGTCGTCTGCAGAACTCAGGCGTTACATACAGACATCAGCGTGAAGCGGTGGGCGTTCGCTAACATGCAGTTTGTTTGCGTTGAAGTTGAACCCAGCGCCTTGTCCCTGCTCTTCCTTTCACGAGCCCAAAACAAGCTGCAGCGGGAGACACAGACTGAAGTCTGCTGCCGGCTTGCTGCAGCCTGCCAAGAGAAAAAAAGAAATCCTCTCAATTTCTGCCTTTAAATATCTCAGGGTGGCCGTGTTCATTTGAAAAGCTAATATTTACTGCACCCACCTGTACGCAGCAAGGAGCCGTGTTTGTGCACAGGCGCGCACTCTAATAGGCTCATGCATGTGAAGCCGTCGAAGGAATTTTAACCTCTCAGCGGACAGACTGAGGGGCGAGAAAGAGCACAAGTTTGCAGCTCTCCAACAGACGAATTTCAGATCTTTCATTCTTTTCTTTTTTTTTTTTTTTTTTTTTTTTTTTTTTTTTTTTAGTAGGGAAATACTCCAGCTGCATGCAGTCTGCCCAACCCTGCATAATGTAGAGATTGCATGGAAAAAGAATTTCCTCAGCACAAAAATGGACTAGAATCTGCCTGGTGTGTAGCTGAAAGTCGTCCCCTACACTCCCTATTTAAAACAGGCATGAAATCCTTTAGTTTAATGAAGTTTGAAGTAATTTTGAAACCAATTTCATTTTGTGAATTTACTTTTTGTCTTTGTTAGTTTTGGTTTCACTCACCTGCGTCACGCCAGCCTCTGTCTGAGTAAATAAAGTCTCATCTTTCTTGTTTCTTTTGTCTCTTGTCAGTCTGTCTGTTCACCTTGCCCATTGTGTTCCTCTCCTGTTTCAACAGCTTTTTTATTACCGGGGATGGCTGTCTGATTTTTTTTAAGTCATCTTGTTTCTACAGCACCTTCAGCTGTTTTGCTTTTTCAAATCTGCCACACCTGCTTCATTTGTTCTGCCTTTTATTTGATCTCTCTCTTGCTGCAAGGCCACAAAAAAGAAACAAACCCACAAAGAGAAATTACTCAGTAACTACTGGGGCGACTAATCAATTAACAGGAAAATAACTGAAATATTTTTTTCTTACTAAATGAGACTCAAACATGAGCTAAATATGAACAACAGTGATTAGAAAAACATGTAAAATCTAGATTTAGTCTGTCAAAAAGAGAAATAAAGCTCATAACTTCACAGAATTTATTAAAATGAATATTCAGCTTAAAATACAGTCTGTAATTATCATTATGGTATGTTTTAGGATCAATTAAACCATAAACAAATTACTAAAAAGTCATATTTGCATTGTAAAAAAAAAAGCTAAATGTTCTTAATATGGAAAGTTAACATCTGTGTTTTGTTGGAATATTAAGAGGGAAAGTATAATAATTTTTGAGGATTTGAAGGAAATAACCTAATCTTTAAGGTGGCACGTTTTCAGCCAAAAAGACCAAGAACATCAATTTCTTTTTTTTTTTTTTTTAATGCTGCAAATTGTTTTATTGCAAGGCAGCTTGATTTGCTTAAGCACTCTGGGAAAAATTTCACACACCCGTAAAAAAACAACTGTTTCTAGCCAAGTTGTAAATAATCAACCGGCAGCTGTGGGAGGATCTTAGTTGTGATGAGAAATCAAAATCACCAGCCCTGCTTGTGGTGTCATTCATTTGATTTCAGTCAAAGTTTACACGCATGACTATCTATCCCATCACCTGCTAAGTAATCTTTTTAAGTGCCTGCTCTTTGCCAGAGTTAAGATATAAAATCCTGATTCTCTGTGTCAAAGTTCATCAGCTACAAGAACTTATTCTGGTCAAAAAGTGAATTATCTGTTAGGTTTCTATGCAGCCGCGTGAATGATTAAAATGTCTATCATGACTCGTGTTAATGGGGGGGTTTAAAACATTGTTTACTTCTCCATCCCGGCTCTGACTGGATGTCAGAGACGCCTCACAAAGCACGCCGTCCTGCGCGCAGCAGGGGGAGTCTCTCTCTGAACGACTGAAAAGATTTTCAGTGAGGCTTGAACGGGCAAAAACCAAAAAAAAAACTCCCACAAGCGCCTCTGCACTTGAACTCATCTCAGCTAGAAAGCTGGGCCCTCTTTCACCTGAACGCCGGGGTTTGTTTCCCTCCATTTACCTGTCACTTCCCTCCTTCCTGTTTGTCTCTCAGCGCTCCGACCGGCCGCTTCTCTCTGCAATCAGCTCATATTACAAAAACCTAACTGTTGTTTCACACCCATACAGGAACAACGCTGCTCAAACGCTTAAGCAGATTGTATTTCCTCATGATAAAATTAGCATGCTTCTACTCTGAAATACAGGAATCTGATTTTTTTTAATAACCTCTCTCTTATTAGACTGTTTATGATAAAACGCTCGAAGGCCACGCTTGAGGACACAACAAAAAAAAGTTCTCATCAGTTCAAAAACAGTTTGACGTAGGACTTCTTTTTCTCAGACTGAAAGATGACCCGGCCTCATCACAATGATAGCATTCAGATAAAGTATGAAATTAAAACCTGTGTGGTCACAAATCACACCGAGGGTGGGCGGATAGGCACCTATTTCACGCTCACGTTACAAATACTGTCTATGTACTCTGTGAGCTATACGCTAATGTCTTCTGCTTCTTTGATAGGAGCTAAGTGCAGCATAACGAGATCATCCTGACTGTATTCACAGCTGAATGAGTCAGAGTTAATGTCAATGTCTAAATTTGAAGAAAAACACTATAAATCAAGTGTAGCTGTGAATTCTTCAGGTAGGTCGGTGGAAAAAAAGCTGGTGGTCCTTCTACCAGCAACACATCGGTCTAATCTGAATTAACCCAATTCTGTTTTGGCCGTTAAGCCTTTAAGCGTCTAAACGGACTGAAATCTCACAGAGCAACAAGTCTAGAATATTCAGGAGACCCCCTCCAACGAGGAGGACATCCTCCCTTTGAGCCCCCCTCCTTCTGCTGGCTGGATTAAGACGGTTTATTTCCGTCTAATGCTCTAAAGTGCTTCTCAAAGGCCCGTGCACTTGTTGTGGAGCAGAGATAAAAGGATTTATTCAACAAGTGTTCAAACATTGTCGTCCTTCGGCCGCAAAAAACGTGTTGGAGGTTTTATTTGTCCTATAAACAAACTGAAGCAGCATCAGGATGCGACCTGCAGCACGCAGTTTGATTGGTTTATGCGAGGGATCGTCAAAAATGTAATTACATTATAATTTACCCCAGCGCTGCTTTTCCATCACTGTTTTTGCAAAAGATAATTTTCTAAAAGATTGTGTCGTTTTCTCGTTATTATAGAAGAAAAGAAGTGGCTGATTAATTCATTCTAATGAATTATGGTTTCCTGCTTTTTGTGTTTGGATGCTGCAGTGGGAGCAGATCTGCATGCAAAATATAAACGGGTTTGCAGAAACAAGTTTTAAAAAAAATAACAATAGACGTGGTGTCCTTCCAAGGACATTCATATTTCAGATTATTAGTAAATCCTTATTCTTCTGTTTAAGTTTGCAGTAGAACTCAGGTTGAATTTGTTGAATTTTGATGGAGAAACTGAGGGGAAAAGGCCTGAATGAACCATTAACTTTGTTTAAATTATGAAATATCGCCCTGGCCTTGGAGGAGTGTGTGTGTGTGTGTGTGTTTTGGGAGTGCATTAGTTAGAAAGTTTATTCTGAAATGAAAGTGTTTTTTTTTCCCCTTTGGGATTTTAAACATTTAATAAATCTATTTTAAACAAATTGCCTTCGTAGAAAAATTAGATTAAAACCGCAGCCTTGATTTCAGAATCTCAAAAACACTTTTTTAAAAACCAATTTATTTCCTAAACTTCAGAAAAACACGATATTCTACGAGACAAATTTAGCTGGTGGTCAATGAATTTAATGATTGTTTTGTAAATATGAAAAATATAAAGAGACTTTACTTTGATCAGTGTGGTTTTAGAATTTAATGTTGCTAATTAAAAAGGAACATTAATTAAAAAAGACACATGCAGCAAGGTCAGTTTTTTAAATGTGACATTTTCTGGGACGGTCCTCAGCTCAGAGAAATAGCTTTTACTGACTGGATTGACAGGCTAGCTGCTAGTTTGAGCAGAAACTGGATTTCTGCAGGTTTAAAATAACTCCAATCTCTAGATAATTCTACAGAAGTTCATGCAAAAACTAGTAGGGTTCCTGTGGGTTTAGCAGTAATCCTGTTTGGGCTTGGCTACACTAAAACTATTCTGTCAGTTGATCAGAATTATTCTCCATTTCTCCAAACTGAGGTTGCTCAAATCTGCAACAGATAAGCTACTAATTGTTCCTAACCTTCCCACAGAAACACACCTGGAAAGATCTGAATCCCAACTGAAAAAGACTGAAAGTGAGAAATTTGGATCAGAAGGAAACGGCTCATCCAACTGAGAAACTTCAAAGTGTTGTAAGATTTTTAAAATGTAATACGGTGATTATAATATGACTGTTTATTACACATTTATAATCACAATCTAAAAATATGTTTTGCTGCTTTCTGGAGACATTCTTAGTTTGTCCAAAAGAAAGAAAGAAAAGAAAAAAACCAATCGGTGACACTTTAACATTCAGCTTTACTTAAATCCCTTTTATTGTCCCAGATATAAACTTGAAACCATCAAACACCTTTCACCCACCAGCCTGTTGGAAATCAAGCTCTGAATCTTCTCTCTCCATTGTTCCCTAACCACACATTTTTCACACTCCTGCTGCAGAGCGAGCGAGCGAAGCGGCGTTGCTAAACGTTTTATCTCAGTGTGTAGCGTTCAGGAGCCTGTTTCTGCTCCGCTCTCAGACCTCAGAGGGTGAGGACTCATCAGGCTTACCTGCCTGCCTCTCTCTCTTTTTACTGTGACGCCGCAGCAGGGAAACACACGCATCACTAATGGAAGCCACAGCCTTCCTGTTGACATGTATCTACCGTTTTCTTCTTTTTTTTTGCCTAAGCTCACTCAGCTGGTTAATAGAAGGATGTAAATAGTGCTGTTTCTTTTGTTATGTAACATAAATGCTAATTAAAGAGGTGATTCAGAGCCACATGGTGCGTTTATTTAGGTTGTTTTAGTAGATTTTAATTTCACGTTTTATCTACAAACAGCATAGGAAAATCAGCTTCTGGATCCCAGAAATGATATACGAAATAATTACTTTATGTGTACATTTACACACTGTTTTCAGTCTAATTTTCAGGCAGTGCAACATCGACGATTAACGCTCGCTAAGCACTTCTATCGGATGTTGTGTCTCCTCACAGTAAAAGAGCAACTCCTGCAGCTAAAAGGAGAAAATCATCAACTCATATTCAGATCTTTCACAGTTTTGTGGACATAAAACCTTCACGCTGATTCTGAAGCAGACGTTTAATGAATGAAATAGTTCAACTTTTATTTTTTAAAGCTCTCCGTTTAGAAATCTTAATGCTTCCTGCAAAAAAGTTAAATTCTTATGCTTTTAGAAAACCCAAAGTCTCTTTCTGCACTCATTGCAAGTCTACTGTGTGTTAAATTGTTGCATTTAGACCTTCATTGATTTGGTTGTAAAATCTAAAACACTAGCTGGACTTGCATGGTCGTGGGCTGCTCTGTCACGTCAAACTTCTCTGATTTTACGTCACAAAGCAAACACACATCCAGCCTGCAGGGACACAACTCCAACACAAACCCACGGTGTGACTACACACTGATCCTCTCACACACCTCAGTGCTTGGAGCTGTTGACAGGTGGATATCAGCTCATGCTGCTGCGTCGCTCCTCATGGCTGCTCCTGTTGCTTTATGTTGAGCTGTGCATCTTTAGGTATCACCCTCTAATCTGACTGGTCATGAGGCATTACGGTGGAGCTGGAAGCCCAAAGGTCTTCGTCCCAGCGGAGCTAACTTACTGCACAAACCCACTACCTGCTCTGTCTGTCTGCTTAACGTCTCTCGTCATCTCTCTCTCTGCCAGTCTGCCCCTGGAGTCGGCCAGCTTTCCCTGTTCTCACACCCCCAGACACACACACACACACACACACTCCGTTTCCCCTCCCCCTGTCTGCAGGGAAGATCCTCTTACAGTGAGAGAAACTGCGTAGGCAAGTGGAGCTTCATCATCTGAGAAACACAAACACTGGCAGGTCTGGTCAATGCATTTTTTTAAAAACACCTCCGTCAGTCAGCTGCTGGCACACTATCTGTCTCTCACACACACACACACACACACACACACACACACACACACACACACACACACACACACACACACACACACACACACACGTGACATTTCTCAAGAACCAAACATGTGGTTTGTTCTTACGAAAGGCTGGTTTTACAAATCACTTTCACTTTCACTTCAGATGAAACTGCATTTTTATCAGCATTCCTCTGGTGTGTTTAGTGTTATGGGCTCTGTTTTTGTTTATCTACGCAAAATTGTTTTATAGTTTTTCCCTTTATTTAGTCAAATAAAAAGATTCAACAAAATCTTTTTCCTATGCCAAAAGAATCTCATTAAGGCTCAGAACTCAAATGAACTGAATGCAGGTTTATTATACAAATTTTTTAAATTTAATTTAATGAATTAAATGAACGTAACAAACAGAACTGCAGCAAAAAAAACATTTTAAATTCATTTCCTCAAACTAACAATCACACCAATAGCACAATTCAATTTCTTTTAATTACCGTAATCTGCAAACATATGAATACTTTGCCTGAATATATAGGGAATTAAAGTAAAATTAATTGAAGGAAAAAAGATCCAACAGACAACATCAGATTTACTGTTAGTGAAGTAAAGTAAATCGGGTGCCGTAACTCTGATAAACAGATTAGGAGCAAAGCGGGATTATGCAGGTTAGTGGGACGGAGAAAAGCAATTTAAGGTCAAAAATGTATCAACCGTCTGTTCAGAGCAGCAATGTGAGGTGGAGGAAATACAACTCATCTGAGGGAAGGGTTTTTTTTTCTGGTTATGAGCTCTATGAGTGGGCGGAGCCATTAGTGCCCCTCCCACCTGGTGTCATGTGACTCACAAGTGGCTGAAGTGGCGTTTTCCCTGTCAAACTTTAATCCTGAAACAAATCCTGATCCCACTTTGTCAAATGAGGGTTAAGCAGAGTCAAGAGGGTGAAGCGAGTTCAGAGGACGCCTCTACGTCGGGAAAAACTAAATCGATGATCGGAAACGATCACGGATCAATATGTCATAAATACCTGAGTTAAAGGTTAATGTTTCACATTAGGAGCGGTGTGACAAAACCTTCAGTTTTTCCAAAAGTTTAACACCTGAGCTGCAATCAGAACATTAATCACATCAAGACAGCCTTTAAGGGTCCGGTCCACTAGCTCTGCAACACACTCACAAAAAAAACGAAAACACCAAAATTAAGGTGAGTGTAGCGTCCACAGTGGTGGATCATTTAGACAACTAGAGGAAGACTGGGGTGTAAATAAAGGTAAAGCTCTGATGTTTAATAAAAACCCGGTTTGTGCACATTTGTTTTCCTAAAGTGTGGCGATGCTGTAAATGCTCCACAGATGCCTGAAGTGGGCGTGTATCCATCAAAGAGCGCGTCAATTACGCCTGAAAAGAAGAAAAAAGACATAAGAGCAAATGTGGGTACTTGTGGATTATTCCTTTTCTTTTTTTTCAAACGAAGCACATCCGACGCCTCATCGCCACCGCTGTCGACCTGACATCAAACTGGCTTTTAGAGCTCGTCACTCCGCGTCTCTGTAATCTGCTGCACCGCAACGTCAAACAACTGGAAACCGGGCCGCCTGGAGTCAGTCCTCACACCACTTGAAACAAAACCATCTCTGAAACGGACTGCTTCTTAGGGAATGGCAGGAACACACACACACACACACACACACACACACACACACACACACACAGACATCCACCGTGCTGTTGAAGAATCTGAACGGTAGTAACCACAACTCCACCAAGAATAACCCGCCTGCGTCTTATGCTATCTGATAGGGCGGCTCACATTCAGCTTATAGTACATAACATGCAGTCGTAAGCCGTTCACACCCCCTCACGCGCTGCCGGAGGAGAGGTGACGTCGCAGGCTGGAGGGAGGAAGCGGGAGACAATAATACACGCCATCTATCTAGGTGGCATGCTGACACAACACATGCACATGTGAGGAGGAGGAGGAGGGGGAGGGAAGATGGAGGGGAGACAAGTGCTGCAGTGGAAATGCAGTGTGACAGGCCGTGGAGCGAGGAGGAGAGGAGGAGAGGAGGAGAGGAGGGGGACTGCAGCTGCACTTTCTGAAATTCCCTCACAATAATAATAAAAATCACCTGAGCAGACACTGAACGGACGTATTGATGAACTAGAGAAGAAGAAAAACGATTTCTGCAACATATTTCCTTGCAGCAAAGACCTCATTAACTTTTTCAACCCCCCCCCCCCCCCCCCCCCCTCCCCTCCTACAAGAACACACACATGGCTGCTCCAGCATCAAATATTTACCAACCTGGTGAGCTAAAGATGCCCACAGTTTTGACTTCAGGGTGTTTTTTTTTTTCTTTCCCTGCTGCTCTGCTACGGGCACGCACTTTTAATTTTAGCTGGATACGTGTCAATGTGCGGTTTATTGAAGTTGGCACGAGCGCGCGGTGCATCAGTCAGCGGCATAGCGCTGTTTGCATGCGTGACACAGAAATGCAGCAGATCTGCAACAAGACGGATGGCTACAAAAATAATCGTTAAAAATCAGGATTTCCATGCTAAACACACACGCAATCAGCTGGTATCCTGGCAACTTTCACATACGGTTCGACAAGTTCTGCATGCACAGCTTTGCTTTTTGTTTTATTAAAACTGAGAACAAGACAGTTTAAAAGCTTTAGGGCTGACAAACAGCAGCTCTCCTGGTGTGCAGCTTCTACTGGGAATCTGCTGTGTGGCATGTTTAGAGATCGAACACTTAAAGGTAAAATACTCCTGGGAAATATTAGCAACAGACATTCATTTTATGTTATGCTCTGTTTTTATAGCCTGGAGAGCATTTTCCTCCCCACATGTTTAGATTTTTGTTGTGAAATTTATTAAAAGAATCCAGCAGGGTCAATTCTTTACGCCTAAAACTTCCTATTCTTCTTTTGCGTGTGCCTCTATCTCACCTTCTCTGTGTTTCTCACACAGAGGATGCTCTGTCTTTCTCTGCTAAAGTGACTGACTGGGTATTGGCATGAGCCGGGTCGCTTGGCAGGAAGACAGATGGAGTCGTCCTACTCTCCAGCACCTGCCTGGCCCACATTGCGCAGCTCATCTCTGGGCTCAGCAAATCAGAGTCAGGATCAGGCACAGCTGCGTAAAACAACAGGCTTTATGGCGTATCGCTACTGCCAAACACAAAACAGCACTTCTGCTGAGACTACAGGAGAAAACAAGCACCGCCGCTCAGGGCTGCCACAACGCTACAGACCAAATGTGCCAGTGCCAAAGAAATAAAATGAACTGATTTTAAAAACAATAATGAAACAAGAAGATGGGAAAAGTTTGGTTTATTCTGAGGAAAGTTCCTAATAAATCCATATTAAGCTTTAACTGTTGGAGGGAGCTTTAGCTGTACCTGAAATCTAAACAATACGAGCGCTACCTGGAGAACAGACAGTGTTTTAAAGGAGGATGGAGTTTCACGCCGAGCTTCCTGTTTGAGCTGGGAGGTGAAAGCTCTTGTTCTTGAGGAAAAGAACTGGAGCGGAACATCAGAGGTCAGAATGAGGTGAGTGTATTTATCTGAAATGTATATCCTGCTCCAAGTATATCTTTATGACAAGCTGCAAGATGAAATCTGGAGGCAAAGACAGTTGTATTTAATAGTCATGATGATGAATCAGGAAAATTTAGATGTGCACACGATTTACAAATGTGCTTTAAATTAGAGCGCTCACACCAAGCTGAGGCAGGACTCGGAGCATCACAGAGGCAAAGAGCACAGCCTCAGCAGCAGCAGCAGAAATGCTGCCCTCTATCAGCAGTGCTCGATTCTCCCCACTCAGGATCAGAAACACAAACGGACGCACGCTCTGAGAGGAAAAGCATGCACGCGTTTGTTCGTCCTTAACTCGGAAGTCCTCTCCGCGTCTCCGTCAGAGACAGAGGAAGCACAATGGTCGGGCTGTGCTAAAGGTTGCGTCGGAGGCTCAGCTGTGTGTGGATGTCTTGTTCTGTTAGTGGTGGAGGAGGATTCAAGCTTCCGTCGCATACATATGGAAAAGGATGGAAATGAAAACGAGGGGTCAGGAAGGGGCTGCTGCTAAATGCACAGCCAATTCAGCAGCTGCTCCTGCGTTTGTGGGAAGAAAGTGAATGCAACAGATTTTTACCACTGACTTCTGTGTCCACAGCCACATAAAATCAGCACTCTGACCACTGCGCTGCCCATAACTAGAGCCACCGACGCCTGGCAGGACTGCAGCCTGGGGACAGACTCTACTTTTCTGAGAAAACTGGTATTTCACACTAAACGTAACCGGTAACCGTACAATTATGACGGCAAGATCAGCGTTCACTTTGTAGGGCGAATCTCACAAAACCACACCAGTAAATTCAACTTCTTCTTCTTCATTTTATTTTTTGTAGCTTCTACTAGAGCACCTTGGGTTTATTTTCTAAAAAAGCCTCCACCATTCAATTTCTCTTTCTTTACCACAGAAAAAAATTAAACGCTCAAAAATGGGTTCCCATGGCAACGAGGAGAATCTAACCTGGAACAGTTGGAAGTGAATACAGTACAACCCGTAAACACACACACACACACACACAAGTACGCTGGAGGAGCTCTGCTCACACATCAGGATGCTGTAAATGTCAGAAGACGACAGGCTCGCTGTCTTTCGACGCTTGCCGCTTCCAAGAGAGCTGACATCAAAAACTATGATATCAAAAGATAATCTCCCAGCTGCATGCTTGGTTTGTTGCTCACAGAAACGACCCATGCATGTTATTGCTCTGCTATCTGGATATTCGTGAGACCAAATGAAGTCTTAAAACTTCTGAATGGGGCAGTCAGACTGGGTTGTGAATAGGTTGTTTCCCTGTAATGTGTGCAAAGCACAGGAAACAACCACAAATCAACATTCGTTCTATTGTTTCTAATCAGGACAGGAGTTTCTCTTTGCACAAATGTGATCATAAAGGACAGAATATGCAATAAAAAGTTCATTTGTGGTGCAAAACTCACACCAAGATTTTTTTTTTTCATCTAGAGAAGAATGTTTGATTTGAATAGTGTAGGTGGCATCTTCACTTTCAGGATACTCTGATGAGCTTGGCTCTTGGATTTGCTGTTACACTTGCCAGGACACCATTCTTCTGACTGTGAAAGCTGGTGGGAAGAGGAGCTGCTTCGCCCTGGATGCTGCATGCTGTTACTCTGTAGATTTTAAAGTTTGGCGCTAATTTCTTTTCAGCCGGTAGCAAAAATTATATTACCAGATCTGGCAACTCTGCAAAATGTACACAATGCATAATCATCAATATTTTTTTATGTCTAAGAATAATTTTGTAGTCAAAAATAAAAGTCAGAAGTACTTTTTCAGTCCATGTTAACAAACAGCAGCATTGCTAAAATGCTAGAGAGTTTTTCAGCAGTTGCATGCTGTTGCAATATCTCTGATTACAATCTCTTAAGTGATGTTTAACTGCAGCTGGAGCTTCTGTCTTTAAATCAATTGACTTCTGTAGAGAGGATAAGGCAGCAGGATAAAACTCCTGCACTCCTGAGTAAAATTGATCCCAATATGTGAATTCTGTTGCAGTTTGGAGGCGTGAATAGCGCAGAAGGAAGAAGTGCTGACAAAATAAAGCGATTCAGCAACAATGAACGAATTGATCATCTTGTTTTGCCTCCCTCTGTGGTGCTTCACATCTCTGCGTGGCCATTCTGCAAGTCATTATGGTTCTTTTTTAATTCTTTTGTGGACATTTGTGGAATATGGTTGGCACCTCTCCAATCGGAATCTGGAGAATTCAATCCCAGCTGGCTGAGTAATCAGTGTAAGAATATGAATAAACCAACTACCTGTTGGTCTCGCTCCCACCTTTGGCCTTATCTTTGCTTGAGGTAAAATAAACATTCAATGTCCCAAAAAAGAGATTACGGATTCTATTTGACCTGACAGCACTTCTCGGTCTGTGACATAATTCCACATCGAACCCTGATTGGCTCATTAGGAGTTTGCAGGTGTTCAAAACCCATCAGAAGTCTTAAGTTGTACCAACATATCAGTTCTACATGAGGAAGAAGCCAGTCTGTGTGAGAAATGCCACCTGCTGCGCGCCTCAGCTGCCCACCCCCCGCCTCTGAACACCACACCCTCACCAGCCTGCTGTGAGGACTGAAGGGGGAGAGGCATTAAACGTATCAAACATGAAGCCTTCAGCCTCTCTTATTTCTACATGACTCCTGGATTCTCATGCTGCACACGGACGCATCGGAGGAACAGCCTGAACGACAGGGGGACGCTGGAGAGGAAGGGGAGACGAGCAGCTGTTGCGCCTTCAAATTATTTCCCCAAAAAGGAACACAAACTGCTCTGCTCATAATCCTGATTTATAACTCATTAAATCACATCCAGCACACTTTGGCGTTCCAACAATTCATCAAACCCTGCTTAGGAGCTACCTCAAACATCTGCCCAAAACAAAGTTGGTCAACTCCGCTGCAGGGAGATGGTCACACTTTTCTTTGTATACAAACAAAAAGCAAACTAAGTTGCAGGTCAGGCAGACTTTCCAGGCTTTTTCTACAAATATAAAAAACCTCAGCAACCCAATAGGAACATGTCAGGGACAAATTCTCTCACGGGTGGTTTAAAGAGGGAAAAAAAAAAAAAAGTCAGATATGACTCCGGTTTCTAATCAATGAAGGGTATTATTGTGTGCCTGTGACAGAATGTAACTCTAATAATAAAACCATTTGTTAGAGCTGATGCTTTTAATGAGGTGGGTGACAAATAAAGAAGAAACAGAAGAATGGAGCATCAGTTCCTACTCTGTGACTTCCTCCCAGGTGAAAACAAGTTCTTCTCTGGTGTGTAATATGTTTCAGAGGCTTAGTCATGTTCTAAGTCATCAGGTCACGGTGAGCCACCTCATTCAGGCCACGCCTCCTCCACAGAGCGTCTGATTATTTAAAACCCGGTTGTAATGAGTGTAACTCTGCAGTAACACATTAGTCATGCAACAGGTTGCAGGGGAATGTGAAACACAGCTTCCTGAGGAGTGACTCTATGCATATGTTGCTGAGAAACACACACACACACACAGAAGTGTAGGTTTTTTAAAATGAGGAAAAAAAGGGGAAAGGAAAATATAAAAGTGTTTCTAACTCTCAGAGAGCTCAGACAGCGATCTCACGGGTCTGATAGGCACACAATGAATTTATAATTCTCTCACATCGGATCCTCACTTCTCCCTTAAGCTGTGTACTCTGTTGTACTCGCAAGTCTGTTATCACTTCAGGAGAGGAGCAGAAAATTATACTTTCTAGAAAAAGAAAACAATTGCTATACAGATTTTGCAGCTTTTGATGAGTGTTGAATTTCAAATGAAGCGGTGTGATCACACCCAAGATAAAAGCCTTGGCTTGATTCATAACAAATAAACTGCATATGGATTAAAACACCTTTAATGCTTTCGGTCTGTTTTCATCCCTCATGGCATTTTTGAAACAAAACTTCTAAATATACATCAACCGTGTGGTTTAAATGGGAACAGTGTGCTAGGAGTTTGGACAGGGTAAGTTTAATGACGTGGACAAATTTGCAATAAACTGACAGAAATTTACCCATAAACAACAAAATGGTTTTGGTAAAACAGGTAAGGAAGCCCTTGGAGCTCTAAAGCTCAGGTTTAGTTGACATAGAAACATGATTCAAAGTTAAAACGAGTTACCGACAGTTAGAGTTTATGGGACTGAACTGGTGTTAAAATATCTTTTATAGTTTTTAAACAATCACAGATGAAGTTTAATGATTTTGTAAAAGAATTTCCCAATCTGATGGTTGATGATGGTCATTTTCGAAAAAAGAATGATTACATAATTTAGTTTCTTTGCACATAAATCAAAACATGTCTTTTTATCTGTCTCTCGCTATTAAAGGACTTACGGTTTTCTCTCACATCTCCTTAGAGTGCAGAACATGCATCATGCAACATGAAACATAAAAATTCACGAGTTTTCACCAGAGACTTCTGCTGCTGAAATTTCAGGATTTTAAAAAAATATGACTTCAAGTTTTTTGCATAAAAATAGTTTGTCTGAGGCTTAGCTTTTAGCCAGAGTTCCTGTCTGCCTCTCATTACATTTGCAAGGTAAGATGCACAGGTGTGTCGTTACCATGGTGATCCTAATGAGCAACTGGTAGCTTCTTCAACGTTTCTGTTGATCCTGGTTCTATTTACACTACTTTTACAGCTTACACGTCAAAGTTTGGGCATTTTGTTTTAGCCTGCAAGTGATAGAATTTCAGGAAGAAGCTGCACTTTGCAATTTCTTCACAAATGTTCTAGTTAATACTAAAAAAAAAACAGCAAACAATAAGTTAATAATAAAGAACATGATGATGTATGTATCTGACTTTTTTCCACGTTATTCCTTGTTTATCAGTTAAAGAAGAAGGAAAAAGTGACAAGAGGAAACTGTTTATCTGCTCCACTAAACAGATCGTTCATTCCTCCTGATGGACAGGTGAGGAGGAGGAGGAGGAGGAGGATGTGGACAAAACTGGAGCCCAAACCAGAGAGCCTCCCCTTCAACCAGGATCAACTAGGGAGTATTAGTGGATTCAAAGTGGATCAACTGATGGCTATCGTGTTTCGCTGTTTTGACTCAGAGCGCGCTGACAAGCCAACACACACATCTGCAAGGGCAACACTGCGTGGTGCAATGCAGATGTTTACACCCAGGTCTTAGTTTTCATCCATGTGTAAAGAGAAAATAAGTTACGCTAATACTTTTTATAAATAAACACACATTTGAAGACGGAAGTTATTTTTATGCAGTTGAGTGTAAAAAAAAGGTTAACACTCAGGTTTGAGTTGATCCCTTGTTTTCATTTAAAGTCAGATAATTAGGAGGAAAAATGTTTTATTACACCAGCTGTTACGCAAATCAACTTTATAGTTTTACAAGCCGGTGGATTTATTTGTCTCACTTGATATCGATAACAGATTATTGATCAGACTCGCAGCAGAAGTATTTTATCTGCCTGGTTGATAATAAAACAACACTGGAAATCATTTATGCAGCACGGATATCAATTACAGCCCATTCACACTCTGCTTCACACACACACACATTTTTAAAATAATGAGCTACAATTAAAAACAAAAGCACCAGGAAAGCATTTCTTTTTTCTTACAGTAAACTAAAGGTCTCTATTTTAAATTAAATATAATGTTAAACTGATGAATAATGAATTATATTTTTAGTTGTTTTCTTTTATTTACACAAGATGTATTTTCATCCTCCATTAAGCTCACATGGTAACACTAAAATATATAAAAAGTATAAATAAAAATAAGATTTTTATCAAGTTTTAAGACTCATTTTGCTTTAGCATTAATATTAATATCTCACATTAATAAAATCATGTTAAAAAGTGATCAAAACAACCTAATGACAGCAGAAAAACTTTTAAAACTATCACTAAAACCTAATTATTTAGTTTTCCTTAAAAAATATTACCTCTATTATAAGTTATCTAAAAGCTCATTTGCATCATTAAAAATCGCTTGAGCTTCTTAATAATATAAAAACATCAAAATACAAAATATATAGAAAGTTTAAATTATAAATAAAGCATAAAACTGCATAAGAAAAAGGCCCAGTTTCACTAATAAGTCTTGTGACGTTTTATGCTTTTAATTCCATTGTTTATGAAAATATGTCTATAGAACTGATGTTGCACATAAAAAATATAAACTACAAAAAGTTCACACTGCTTCTTAAATCAACTACGTTTTAATATTCGCTCATTCTTTATGCCTTTTTTGACTATAAATCCACAAAACTGCAGTGGATTAAAAAACCTAACCCGTGCATGTAATTATTGATTCACAGAATTTTGCAAAAACACTGCAAAGATAATCGGAGTGTTTTGTGCCTGGATTATTAAATCCACCCAGTGTGCCTCAGTGTGTGAGAATAAATTCTAATTAAATGTTATCTGGAAACAAATACATGAATCAGTTTTGATTTTTATCCTCTAAAAACGGAATCAACTGTGCGGTTTTTTCCGCCTTTAGACGCTCCTTAGAAGAAACAAAAAGGGGCGAGATTTCAGGAGTTTTCACCTTTAAGTTATTTTACGTGATCTAACAGCGTGACCCTCTCAGATGCAGTTTAACGTGGATGTTCGCCTCAAAATGAACACCTGTACGCAGACATGGCGGAGATCTGGCTTTAAGGCCCTTTTCTGAAGACGCTCGCGGGTCCAGCTGCTGCACAAAACTGCAGATTGGACACACGAGGAGGGGGGAGTCACATGGACTGTATGGACATTTTGCTCTATCTTCCGCCTATAGCCGTGCAGAGCGCAGGGCCATCATGGCAGCCATTATGAGGCTCTCCAGCATTTCCATGGCCTACGTGCACACATTAACTGAGGGGAGTGGCGCACCGATTTGACACCATGTTGCGCCTTTTTGCAGCTCACAGAAACGCAGTCAAATCGAGGCATAAAGCGAGGAAACGGCTCGGGAGCGCGATCAAGGCGCGTTTTAGACATATAATATTCTGTAAAGGGGTTGAACTGCGAAGAAAAAAAAAAGGGGGGGGGGGGG